>NDXB01013650.1:150562-166459 GCA_002631895.1 Agapornis roseicollis
GTTTTTTTTTTTTTTTGGTTTTTTTTTTTTTTCTGAGGGGGGAAAATGTAGTGAGATCTATTTACTGAAATGGAAACTGAGCCAGTATTTTAGCTAGAACCCCATCACTCTCAGGGGTGTCAGAAGGGCATTGCCACACGTCCTGCCTGTTAGCTTAGCTGGCATCCTCCAGCACAAGTGATTGATTTCATGTCAATGAGCTGCTTCTGAGACCAGAAAGATCCAATAAAGATCTTGCATTCAGAAAACAAATATTAAGAGCACATTTTTTAGTCTTTCACAGAATTTCTTATTAAAGGCTAGTCTGAAATGGTGTGGGAAAGGATGAGAATGAGGGTTGTCATGCCTGCAAGATTCTGTTAGATGATATGGTAGTCACTGATAACAATGACTTTATGATGATTGCAATTAAATGCTGATTTCTGGTGTATTGCTAATTTGGAGGGGTTTTTGATTGTTTGGTTTAGGTTATTTTTGTATTATCTGTTGTAAGTGTTATATTTATCAAGATCATGCTTTGGGTTTTTTGAGTTTCAAATCTTCATACAGGGTAATATTTTTCCTTTTTCTTCTGGGGAAAGGTGAAAAAATATTTCTTTATGCATAAATTTTAGGTTCTAGACATTACGGTGGTATTGAGCTCAAAGCAGAGAAGCCGAGAAATGCACTTTATTTAAGGAAGTAAGACTACCAGAAAACACTTCAGTATTCTGTGTCTGGCGAATAAAATTTTATAAGCAGATGTGCCATATACTTGATTAAAATTACAATAGCAGCTAAGTAGCTATAATTATTTAAATAATACATCTTGTAATGGAATAATTTATAGTTTATCTCAAACATCATGAGGTCTACTTAATGATTTGAAAATTGCCCTTTTAAACACTTATTTGATGAGTGGAGTTAAAGGATCGACTTGCTTTAGTTTATACGCAAAAACTCTGTTAACATCACTGTGAAAAGTGTGTGTTGCCCAAGTTCAATGTGAAACAGCATAGACAAAAAGGATCAAATCCTTCACAAAGAGTAAGTTCTGAAACATTTGGTAAATGTGTTTTGAGATAGTGAAAGCTATCTATGTCAAAGCTGTACTTTCCTGATAGGCTGTTTTTCTAAGCTGAAACTTCAGGTTCTTGTCCCATTGTAGGCTGAAAGGTGGTGTAGGTAAGCTTGGAACAGTTAATACACAAATTTTTCTTCCTATTCCTGTGACTGACATGGGCACACCCAGATTCATTGTATTCCTTCCTTTTACATTGTCACTAGCTGCCTTTATTTCCTCACACTCACTTAAATTATTTTTCCCAATTATGTGTAGAACACAGGCATAAAACAATAAAAGAAAATCTTAAAGTATCTCTTTCTTTTCCTGATGATTGGGCTATTATTCAAACTGTACTTTTTAGACATGGATCAGGATAATGGCCATCCTAAATTAGGAGTTATTTTTTCTTCACTTGTACTGCAATCTTTTTATCAGTTGCTTATTGGTATTTCATGATGTCTTGCATTGGATGCTGAATGATTTTTAATAATGGCTTAGTTAGATGTTGGCTGTGACCCTTTGAGTTACTCAATAAGCTGTCTCAATTTCTTTTGGCATAGAGGCAAAATGTATTGTGCAGGGAAGTTAATTAATTAATTCTAGATCCATAGAATAGAGGATTATATTGAAAGTGTTTTCTATACTGGTCCTCTGTTTTCCACCTGTGAAGTCCAGTGTCCTGTGACTTGATGTTAGTGAATTTAAGTTCCACAATCCCTTTGAGAGGTGCTTTCAGGCCTTAACGGTCTAAAATGTTTTCAAATATATAAGTTTATTTTAAGAATGTAAAAGGCTTCTTTAGGAAATACTTTGTCGTCTGAGGAACTTTCTGTGCAAGAGTGATCTCAAATTATTTTTTTCACCTGATAGGAGAAGGAAAGAATGGAGAAGTGAACAGCTGGCTGTCTGCTAGCAGCTTGTGGCTTTACTAGTTTTTAATTCCTGAACAGAATACAGAAGAAGATGTCCTGGTTTCAAGAAAAGAGAAAGCAAAGGAAAGGAAATGATAGAGTATTTCAAGGAGAAAAAAAGGGATAAATAATTGCCAGGATGTTGAGTTCAGTGGTAGGAAGAAATGTAAATTATGTACCACAGAAAATACAGCTAACAGAAATCAAGGTTCAAAGCTTTGATTATACATTAGATTGACAGTCTGAGCTGGGAAGTCTAATAGGTTGATGCCGTCTTCTTTTGGCACCACTTTTGTCGGCTTGCTGACTATGTAATTCTCTGTTTAGGTGGCCTCTGCATGCTCTCTGCTTCCAGTGTTGTGGCTGTTCTCAAGCCATACACTCTTACATTTCAGAGCAGCTTATTGTTTAATATGAGAAAAGACATGTGATCATGTGGCTAATGCTGTGCTTGGTACTTTTGTATAACCCCTTTCTGGTTGATCACTAGTCATAGCTTTAACAAGTCCCAGAGGGTGGCAATTTGAAAGGACTAGAATTGCTTTACCTACAGCACTATCTTCATTCTGTGAAGTGGCGCTGTGAAATTAATGGGTTTGTGCTGAGTTTAAAGGTCTGGAGGCATTATTATTCTTTGTCTTGTAAAAAGTTCAGTTGGACCCTTCTGTGGGACAGTGTACTTGATGGTGAATGCCTCACACTGAATGTCAAATAAGCTTCAGATATATTTTCATGTGTGTGTTAACTTCAGTTACTTCATTTTCCTAAATCCAGGCCAGAAAATCTAAATAAGAGACTAAATCTTCCCCATGACAAAATTAATCTTACACTTTTTTCACCCTGAGCTTCTTGTACATTTTACATTAAATCTAATTCTACACAGTGACATACCAAATCATTATTGCAAACTGCAATTTATTAGAAATCCTTAGGAATGTAACACATGCTTCTATGTACTATGAGTTTTATAGACTATTTCTGGAATAAAGGTTACTTAAAATATATGCTCTTTTACTTATAAGTAATTTCTATAATATTTGTATAATATTAAGATTATTTTAATTATTTTTGTCTCTTTTAATTTCGTGAAGCTTTTAATTTGTTAAACTGTCTGTGAGCATCAGATTTCTTACTACTATTGCTAAAATCTCTAGATTTCTGAAGACTGTTATAATACTTGCTTTTCAGCCTGTTCCCAAAAAAGAAAGTAGAAACATAGGTCAGAAAGTTTGCTGCTGATACAAAGTTTTTTAGGGTAATGAGGATAAGAGCTGACTATGAACAAATTCAAAAGGGGTATGGGAAAACTGGAAAACATTCAGAAGATGGCAGCAAGAGTGATAAGAAGTACTAACTGGTTTAGAAGGGATATGAATGAGACTTACAAAATCATCAGGGCATGCTGAGGGTGTGTATGGGTAGACAGCTTTCTAATCCAGTAAAAATGGAAAATAAGCAAATAGGTTTTGGTGTTTGTTTTGTACACAGCAGTTCTCATGAATAAAAGCAACATAGGATTTCACAAGCAGACTTTGCAAGTCCTTGGAGGAAAAGGTTTTTTTCTTTTGAAAGAAACCTGAAGTGTGTTGAAATGAACTAAATCCTAAATCACAGAAAAAATCTTGAACACTGGTTTGGCCTCTCCAGTGACTGCAACAGAATTACGTTGAAAAATTTTTTTGGGTTTCTTTTGGTTATTTTGGTGTTGCGATTTGTGCCCTAGGTGAGAGTGGTCTTAGACTGGCTCCTAAAATATTGAAACATTCATTTAGAAGCACTGACATTTATTTAATCTTATTTGGTGTTCAGATAATTCAAGAGCAAACATATAAGTCTCTGTTATCAATTTCACTTGAGGATATATTTAATCTGGTCTTAAATCTTGTACACTCATAATTTAATGTTGATCATTAGGCAGTCTTTCAAAATAAATTTAGGATATGTTAATTACATTTGGGTGCAGTATTTTCACTGCAAAATCATTTTTTCCTGAATATGTCTTTGCTTTTTTTCTCTGGTTTCTTTATTTAAGTCCTTAAAACCATCATTATTATACTGTATGTGAAAACCTGAATTCCTGCAGATAGCATACACCCTTAAGGTTGCTGCTAATAAACTCTTGAGCTTCAACTATCACACCAGATGTATATTTGACATAAACTGGATTATTAAAAGAAATATGATAGAGTTCTGAAAGAATTTTCATAAGAATAGGAATAAGAAAGATTCTGCTTGATCTTAAAACATGTTAGATAGAGCATGGGAATTATTAGACTAATACTAGGAATTCAGCCCACAATCGGCATATGTTCACTTTAGTGCAACACAATTTAAACTTAATTTCTTAAGTATGAGTTAATACAGGGATTGTATATGTTTTTACCTATTAGCATTAGTAATTACACATTGACAAGAGTATTAAGGCAGATTTATATTCTGCTTCTTTCAGCACTTTGTTGGAAAGAGATGATCTAACCAATGGAAAACTGGTTCTTTTTATTGCCCTTTAAAACCATAACCTAAATTTTAGCACTGTTGCTCTCATCTGCTGTCCCCACCTGATTCATTTTCTTAAGTTGCATTGTTCACAAGATGTGGAGGACTGTCATTTTTCCTCAAACATTTGTGGCACATTTGTCACAAAATTGCCCACAATTATCTTAATGCAAACTAACAGGTGCAAAGCCTACATATTTAATATCAGCTACTGAATCTTCAAGAGTAAAGTTGAGTGCAAGATACCTATCAGAACATCCATATCACTTGTTTGATTTAAACAACTAAACATTCAACATACCCTGCATTCGCTGCTGTTGATGATGTACTGCTTTGGAACTAAAGCCAAGAACTCCTCTCTTCCTCCCCCTTTGAATTAAATCCATACTTCTAAAATGTAGAATGGGGCAGTGACAAGCCTCAAACACATTATAGGGAGTTTTCTTGACTGTCTAAAGGCATACTGCAAATACATCTCATTTTCAGTAGCTGGAGCAGTCCCAATCTTTGTATATTAATTCCTTCAACACTGAAATAAATGTGTTAATAAGCTCTAACTTATTATGTGTTCTGCATTCATATAGTGATGAGGAATTGGTGTTCTCCAGTTAATCACTGTACAAAACTTAATGAAGTTTAAAATTGCTTCTAGGTGTGTCACTGCTGTTTGTTACCTCACAAAGAAATAGGACTATGGACATCATGGATTTTCACTGATAGAAGAATTGAATTTTATTTTTTTTTTTCTGCTTCCAGTAACGATGTTGAATCTGCTCAGAGAAGCTGAGCATACTGAAAGCTACATTCTAAACGTCTTATCAAGTCACTGAATCAGACAATCAACGTTTTAAATGCAGGTGTGATTGCCCAGGTTGTCTGTTTTCTTAGTGTACAAGACAACTCATTGCCTGTTTATGATAATATACTTTACTTAGGGACTATATGAGCTTCAGGAATTTGAATGAAGCTACATTTAGTGCTTTGTTTTGTCGAGGTGTTTTATGTCATCGTTTGCTGTCCTATCCCCCTCTTCCCCTTCTCCCAGTAAGTTGGAAAGAGTGCTGAAAGGTAGAAAAAAGAAATAGTTTTAGTGATACATTTTTTTTCCCTTGGCTTAAAATGGAGATACTGTGTCTGCGTGAGGAGTTTCACAAATGCTTACAACTCCTACCTATTTGCCAAATATAGTACAATAGTTCTTCCGAATCAGTATACCTGGATAATATATACTAGAAAAAGAAAGAACTTTGAGACCTCTTTCATGAGGTTTGCATATGTTGCTCATTCTTACTCTAATTTAAGCTATTCTTAGACATGGTGGTTTTTGTACACTGAATGAAGTGCCTTGCTCACTTTCTTTTACCATAACAATTACTGCACAAAGTTTAAGTTTTCAGTTCAATTTGCATTTGATAGAAATAACTGCTGTTGTACTATTCAAAGTGTTTATTTATAGAAGCAGATGATATGCAGCTGTTTTATCACTTCTTCCACACAAGGCACAACGATGGCAGAGGGACGCTGTGGCATGGGGCTGCTATAATGAGAAGTTAAATAGATGAGCCAACAAAGTGCCCTTGTGACAAAGAGGGCTAATAGTATCCTGGGCTACACTAGACAATGCACTGCCAGCAGATCGAGGGAAGTAATCCTTACCATCTACTGATGAGGTCATACCTGCAGTACTGTGATCAGGTGTGGGCTCCCTAGTACAATAGAAGACATAGATGTACTGAGAGAGTCCACTGAGAGGCCACAAAAGGACTGGAGCACCCCTTCTATGAGGAAGGGCAAGGACTGTTCAGCCTGGAAAAGTGAAGGCGTGGGGGATCTCATCAGTGTATATACATATCTGAAGGGAAGGTGCAAAGATGACAGAGGCAGGCTCCTTTCAGTGGTGCTTGGTGAGAGGATCAGAGGCAGTGTACACAAAGAGAAACATAAGAGGTTCTGAATGAAACCAAGAACCACTGGAGTTTTAGTTATTATTTTTTAACTGTGGAGGTTACCCAGAGAGATTGTGGAATCTTCCTTCTTGGACATATTCAAAACTGACTGGACATGGTCCTGGGCAATGAGCTCTAAAGTGGCCCTTGAGCAGAGTGATTGTACCAGTTGACCTCTGAAGGTCCTTTTCAACCTTAGCTGTTCTGTGATTCTGTAGATCTGTGTCTCAAAAAAAATACCCTTACATATGTCTTTGGCCTGATTTTGAAGGGGCAGAAAGTAGCATGCAGTGCTTAAAGTCAGCTGGTAGTTTCAAATACCAATGTGGGAGAATTGGAGAGAAGAGAGGAAAAGAAATAGAAATGGAATTCTGGCTGTCCTGGGTTCAGCAGTTGCAGTCAGTTTTTCTTCTCTTTAGTAGCTGGTGTTTTGACTTAAGCTGGGAACAAGGCTGATAAGGCCGATGTTTTTGGTTGTTGCTGAGTGATGTTTGCCCTGACCAAGGACTTTGTGAGCCTCATGCTCCGCCAGGGAGGAGGGGAAGCTGGGAGGAAGGAGGGACAGAACCCAAACTGACCAAAGAGGTATTCCATACCATAGCATGTCACGCCTGGGGGGTAACTGGGAGTTACCCTGAAGGAGAGGGAACTTCCCGGTCAAGCTCGTTTTCAGCGGGTGGTATTGTACCCTCTTCCCTTGTTTTCCTTATCGTTATTATTATTGGTGATAGCAATAGTGATTTGTGTTATACCTTAGTGACTGGATTGTTGTTATCTGAACCCGTGGGAGTTGTATGCCTTTGGTTCTCCTCCGCCCACCCCTCCGGGAGTGGGGAGGAAAGAGGGCAGGGCAAGAAGGGGCTGGGTTGAGTGAGTGAATGTGCTGCCTGGCTGGGTTTAAACTAAGACACTGGCAAAGTGTGATTTGTGGAGAGGTAGCATTAAAGTTCTACTAGTTCCCACCTTTTTAATCTGGTAACTTGGGCCTGCTCTTGCAACTAGGACGCAGAAAATCACAGGATAGATTTTCTTTGTTCTCTTTTTGCTAGGAGTACAAGGATTGTGCAAGTATGGTTTGAATAATCTCTGTATCCTCAACTTCTGGGTTCATATGGCCCTTAAAAAAGGTCTTTTGGAAATGACACAACTTTTTCTGGCACTCTAAAATGAATATTGGTACTCTCTGATATTGAGAGTACTAAATGTGATCAAAACTGGAAAAGCAGGTCACAGTAGTCTATGATGTAGCCACATAATGTCTGTATATACTGTATTAAAACTTATTGCTGCCAACTATAATTAATTATTCTTATCAAATCTGGTTATCTTAAAATATCAAATAGGGTAGTATGGGATACTGAAAATTATTACACAATAAACAAAATTTAAACTATTTTGTCATAGAATCATAGAATAGTTAGGGTTGGAAGGGACCTTAAGATCATCTAGTTCCAACCCCCCTGACATAAGCAGGGACACCTCACACTAAACCTTGCCACCTAAGGCTTCATCCAACCTGGTCTTGAACACTGCCAGGGATGGAGCACTCACAACTTCCCTGGGCAACCCATTCCAGTGCCTCACCACCCTAACAGGAAGGAATTTCTTCCTTATATCCAATCTAAACCTCTCCTGTTTAAGTTTGAACCCGTTATCCCTTCTCCTGTCACTACTGTCCCTAATGAAGNATTCCAGTGCCACCCTAACAGGAAGGAATTTCTTCCTTATATCCAATCTAAACCTCTCCTGTTTAAGTTTGAACCCGTTATCCCTTCTCCTGTCACTACTGTCCCTAATGAAGAGTCCCTCCCCAGCATCCTTATAGGCCCCCTTCATGTTTGTAGTAAACAGGAAGTTGTCTTTAGGCAGATGTTTATTGTTTAGAATAATAACTAAACATTAAGGTAATGCACATTGGTTTGTCTAATGCAAACTTTTAAATTTTTTAATTGAAATAATGTCAGATTTATTAAGTCTTGTGGGAAATTTGATGGAACACATAGTTGGCCTTTAAAAATCATTAGCAATTGGATACATATACAAGGCATTGGCATAACTGGAATTCAGGTTGGCTAGTATATGGTATACCAACTGAAAAAAGCACTAGCTTCTTTTACAGACACTGGTGAGATACAAGCATGTAAAAATGATCCCAAATTTCCATTTTTGACTCCAATAGCTAATAATTGATGGGGAAAGTAAATCTACAGTGGGTAAAAGCTGCCTTTTGCAGTTTGCCTCTCAATCCCTTAACAGGATACTAGAAATATTTCTGGGTTCACAGTAAAAAGAAAGCAAACTTGGGGATATAGTTACCTTTTTAAGGTAATTTGCTTGCTTTTAATGTGTAATGCTTCACTGGAACTTGAGAAATGGAATCTGTTTCAAAGTAACTTAATTTTACATAGTTGGCAGTACCTAGTTTACACAGAATTCTATCAATTCCTGTCAATATTTTGGGGTTTTTTTTTATACTACTTGTAATCTACTAGAAAATAGAGGATGTAAGTGATGTGATGCAAGAGCTGGACACTTCCAAAATCAAAGTCTTAGTAGATCACTACCTAGATAACTTCAAATTTTCCCCTTTCTTTTGTCACATCATGTGACTAGAACACATTGTGGAACACAGGTGACTTACACCTCCATCCATGCTTGTGATGGCAGCTATCACATTGCCATTAATTTTCAAAGTTGTGGTATGGGCAAGAGTGAGAAGCGACCAGAAAATATTTAGTTACAAGCGGTTTCTAACAGAAGAAGACTTGGGCAGTATACTCTGTTAATTGTGTAAATAACAGGTAAATAACTGAAGTAACATGATTTTGATAAACATTGTACTGTATATATTCTATTTATTTCCAGGCCTTGGAAGTTCTAATATATTAAATACATTACCTTAGCTTTAAAAAAAAATGTGATAGCCCCCACTAAACAGAAAGCAATGCAAGCAAAGACAATAATTTGAAGCTTGGCAGAGATCTATAGTAAGTGGAGTGATCCAATGACAGCATTTTGTTTATTTGATATGGAATTATTTATGCCATAAAATACTAGTTTTAGCAAAAAGTACAATTAAAATAGAGTGTATTATTAAATTAAGGGACAGACTTTGTCCTGAGATAAAGTAGACTTGGCTCATATTGACATTTATATTGGATGGCCCAAAGAATCCTGCAGCTGATTTTAAAAGATAATTTCAAGAATTCAAAATAATTCAGTCTAATTTAGTTCTCTCTTTGAGTCTGAAATTCTCCCTTCTTCCTTTTGCTGTCATTGAAATCACAGAGCTTTGGCACTTATACTGAAAATTAAAAACTTTAAATAATATAAATTTATTTTATTTTCATGAAGAAACTAGATTGCTTAAAAAAAAAGTTATTTGAGGTTAGAAGATGTTTCTACTGTCATGGGCCTTGACAAATGTATTCTTCCTGTTACTCAAGCAAGGAATAAATGAAATTTGATAAATAGGGCAATGAAATCTAATCAGGGCCTTTAGTTTTCTCTTTATCTGGAATGATAATGTGGATTTAATTTAAAATTGTAGAAAGCAAACAGCAGACATAAAGGAAAACAGATCACAGGAAAAGTAGGTTAAACTGTAGCCCAAAGAAATAAGCTAAAGTAAAATTATACAAAATTTCCACTTGCTACAAATGATGTTTCATATTTTTGCATTTACTTGTATTGGCTTTGGGTGTGATTAAATGCTGAACTGCATGCAGCCAGGGAAGTTTGCCTCCCTCAGGGGTGGAACAGATGGTGGAATTATTTTTTTCCTTTTTTTTTTTCTTTCCACCATTTAGAGACCAAGACAGCTGAATCTCTAGAAGTAGTAGTTTTGCCACAGAAAACTGCTGATGTTGGCCTTAAAGCAGTAGAGCTCTTAGCTGTATTCTTAAAAGTGTTATTACTAAAACTCCCAGTAAACCTGCAGTGTATTGACACTCTGGTATTAGCAGTGCTTTAATACAAATTTCATATCTATTTAATAATGTTACTTGTACAGAATAGAAAAAGTGCTACTGACTAATGAAATCGCAAATTTTCATTTCTTATTAAGCCTTTTTGTCAGGATGTCACAGTGCAAGGCCAAAGCTATGAATTTAGCATTTCCCAGTCATCACTTTGACAATTAAAAGAATAACAGAATACTTGGAGAATCTTAACTGAGCTGTTGTTAACATGGAATTTACTTGTGCTTATGATTAATACCACCTGGAAAATGAAAAAAAAGCACTCCTTGAATCTAGTGAAATGACAAGTCTTGTATATCAGTGAAACAGTCTTAAAGTGAAAAAAATATCACTATGGTGTTAAATACTAATTATGGTCAAGATGTTGTTTCAGTAGTGCTTCTAAAATTAAGACAACTGCTGATTGGATCATTTCTTTGTTATTTTCCTATTCCAGCGTCTCTTTGATAAAGGTCCTTGCCATTCAAATGGAACATAAAGGCCTTTATTGGTCCCTAATGATGCAAACTATAGTTATACAATTATCATTTCAGAATATGAGCTCTGTGCACCCTTAGGTTTGCTGTCATTTTATCACAACTGTAGAAGCATCTTTAAGTGTATTTGCTTAAGCAGATGGTGAATGGCCACACTGGGAATATATCTATCTTTTTTACTGTATGATGAAGTTTTAAAGCCGGCATTTTAGCTATGGTGGTTGGGAAAACATGCTTTTGTAATAAACCTTGTAGGAAAAAAAAAAAGCTAGTAAAAGATTTTTCCATAATGCTAATTATATGAAATCTGTATATGTATGAGATACATCAGGATAAGTGATTTACACTACATATAAGAATGCTAATGCTTTCTATAATCTTTATGATATTTTAAAATTAATTTTTTAAAAGATATTGGAAAACGTGTTTCAAATTTTATATACAAAAAAGCCTAGTGCTAAGGGTTACTGAGGAAAACCACTTCTACTTGGAATGGAGGCTTCTCTGATACTATCATTTGAGTGAGCTCGGGGCCCAATTGAAACCTTCCTACTGAGTGTAATGAAGATTATGTACATTGAAGTTGGTCACTTGAAGTATAAGTGGCATATCATAAGAATGAAAGATGTAAGGAGTCCAATACTGGAGGAAATACTGGGTTAAAAGTTTGAAATAAGCCTTTTAAGAAGAAAAAAATAGACAGGCTGAGAAAATTTGGGCTGTTTATACTGGAGAAGAAAAGGCTCTGGGAAGGCCTCATAGCAGCCTTCTAGCGCCTATAGGGGACCTACTAGGATGCCAGAGAGCGACTCTTTATCAGAGGTTGTCGTGACAGGACAAGAGGAAATGGGTTTGAACAGGGGAAGTTCAGCTTAGATACAAGGAAGAAATTCTTTACCGTAAGGGTGGTGAGGTATTGAAATGGGTTTCCCAGGGAAGTTGTGAATGCTCCATCCCTGGCAGTGTTCAAGGCCAGGCTGGACGGAGTCTTTGGAGACATGGTCTGGTGTGAGATACCCTTGCCCACAACAGTGGGGTTGGAATTAGACGGTCATAACATCCTTTCCAACTCTAACCATTCTATGTTTTATTGAAACTGTGCTGTTTGTACCAATAATGTGATGTTTGTGGTTGTCTTTAGCTGCCCTCTTGTCTTGCTTGCTCATTTTAGTATTCAAGTACACATTGGAGAAAAACAGTACAGAACAGCAGTGAGGGGGAAATACACTGATGAATGTAGTCTTACACAGGCCTCATGGTTCAAGCACTAACCTTAAAGGTGAGAAGAATCATTACAAAGTTTTTGTTCCAAACCAGCAAAAATAAGCTGTTATCTAGGATTTTTCATAGAGCTGGTTAATAAACTGCTGTATGGTGTTCCTTTGACATGTTAGTATTCCTTGATCATTTCCAGAGGTATTGGGGTTGTCTAATATCAGACCAACATGAACATACCATCTTCAAAATATTTTTATGAATAACAAAATTAGTTTTAGGTAATTCATTGACAACAAATAGCAAATTGCTGACAGTAAGGATTGTAAATGAATGTGTCATGGATGGTCTGTATGCTGAGCTGGGTCTTTTCCTGTCGGTATACCTCAGGAACATCATCAATTGTGCAGGAACCGCATCCTTATTTTTGTCTGTCTTACTCAACACATTCCACAGAAAGTAAGGATTAGGAAAAAGGACACAAGTTAGCCAACTTGATGTTGTCCTGAAATGGTCTCAGGATTTTGTGTAAACTGTTTACCAGCTAATCAACCATCTCTGAAAGGTTGATGATCTGGTAAACACCACAGCTGCTGGTAGTCCCTCACTTATAATGTATACAGTTTGCCTGCTTCATAAGTTTTGTGAATTGACCTCACAGATTAACTAATTTTTAAGAAATATTCTTGCATGACCCATTCAAATTTTTAAAAACTTTAAAACTATTCAGCAAATTCTGATGATTTGGAAAAATAAAGTTAGACATGCTTTACGTATCTCCAGTGTTTGTAGAGAACATGCACTTGGAGGGGTTATAGCCATGACAGTTGTCTTGATACCCTCTTTGTAAAACCAAAATGTATATATATATATAGAACTTTAATATCAGTTAAAGTCCCCCACTTCTCTCCAAGAATATAGGGCTTTACAAAGAAAACCAAATTGTTTCTTTATTTTGTCAGTTGTTTTACTCTATTCACAAATATTAGTGGTGGTGGTGACCGTGGGGCCTAGACGTGCATCTTAACATTCATATTTTTCCTTATATTGCAAATCTTGGAAGAGATTCTCCTGGAAAGCATACTAAGGCACATGAAAAACAGCAAAGTGGTTGGTTACAGCCAGCACGGCTTCACTAAGGGAAAATCTTACCTGACCAATTTGGTGGCCTTTTATGATGGGTCTATGGAACTGGTGGACAAGGGTAGAGCAGTTGACATCATCTACTTGGACTTGTGCAAAGCGTTTGACACTGTCCCGCATAACATCCTTGTCTCTAAATTGGAGAGACATCAATTTGATAGGTGAACCACTCAGTGGATAAAGAACTGGCTGGATGGCCACATGCAAAGAGTTGTGCTCAATGGCTCAGTGTCCGGCTGGAGGCCAGTGACGAGTGGTGTCCTTCAGGGATCGGNTAGGTGAACCGTGGATAAAGAACTGGCTGGATGGCCACATGCAAAGAGTTGTGCTCAATGGCTCAGTGTCCGGCTGGAGGCCAGTGACGAGTGGTGTCCTTCAGGGATCGGTGTTGGGACCGGGCTTGTTTAACATCTTTGTTGCTGACATGGACAGTAGGATTGAGTGCTCCCTCAGCAAGTGTGGTTTGGTGGATACACTGGAGGGAAGGAATGCCATCCAGAGCAACTTTGACACGCTTGTGACGTGGGCTGATGCCAACCTCATGAAGTTTAACCATGCCAAGTGCAAGGTCCTACAGCTGGGTGGGAGCAATCCCAGGCACAGCTACAGGTTGGGCAGAGAAGAGATTTAGAGCAGCCCTGCAGAGAAGGACTTGGGGGTGGTGGTGGATGAGAAAATGAACATGAGCTGGTTTCAGTGTGCGCTTGCAGCCCAGAAAGCCAACCGTATCCTGGGCTGCATCAAAAGAAGCATGACCAGCAGGTCCAAGGAGGTGATCCTGCCCCTCTACTGTGCCCCCCTGAGACCTCAACTTGGAGTATTGTGTGCAGTTCTGGTGTCCTCAACATAAAAAGGACATGGAGCTGTTGGAACAAGTCCAGAGGAGGGCCACGAGGATGATCAGGGGACTGGAGCATCTCCCGTAAGACCGGCTGAGAGAGTTGGGGCTGTTCAGCCTGGGGAAGAGAAGGTTGCATGGAGACCTCCTAGCAGCCTTCCAGTATCTGAAGGGGGCCTATAGGGCTGCTGGGGAGGGACTCTTCATTAGGGACTGTATGGATAGAACAAGGGGTAATGGGTTCAAACTTAAACAGGAGAGGTTTAGATTGGATCTAAGGAAGAAGTTCTTTAGTGTGAGGCTAGTGACGCACTGGAATGGGTTGCGTAGGGAAGTTGTGAATGCTCTATCCCTGGCAGTGTTCAAGGCTGGGTTGGACAGAGCTTTGGGTGGCATGGTTTAGTGTGAGGTGTCCCTACTTATGGCAGGGGGCTTGGAACTAGATGATCTTAAGGTCTTTTCCAGCCCTGACTGTTCTATGATTCTATGATTCTGTTTCATACCATGAGCAATCTGTGCATAGGGTCAGTCTATTTTGCATACTCATTTCTGGAAGATGAAAATCTGATTATGTTGACTGAAAAGGGTTGTTTCCCTGAACAATACTGTTATTTATATGATCAAATGATTTGGACACTCAGATTCCTTGTGCATGGATTTTTCAGTCTACATCTACTAAGAATACTTTTTTCAGTTGTATAAAAATGTCTTCCCAAATATTGTGAACCTTGAAGTGAAAGGAATTTTTAAATTGAAAAGTGAATGGCGGCACAGGTAAGTTTCTAATTTGGTGCTTGTTTTTGTTAAATTCAGACAGTGCTTTGCTCCTATTTTGACAGAGAAAATGGGACTCTGAAATTATAATTTGATAGCACAAAAAAATTTATGCAGATTTCACTTGATGAATGGTTCAATATTTGCAGTATATAATTGCTCTTTTGTAATGCATAGTTTAAGGACTTGCACTTTCAGAATGGAAGGCTGAGTGGGGTATTGTTATTTCTAAAAGCCAGAGGAGAAATTAAAGAAGAAAGGATCTTAATTCTCTGTCTCTTGTAAGAGAAAGTGAACTTATGTAAGATTACAAGTCAAGGTTAAATACCTTTATTTTAATATGTAAACCTTTTTATTCTCTCATTGGACTAATGGGGAAGAGGAGGCTCACTTCAGAAGAAGTTGAATGCAAAATTTACAATAATTACTTGTGCAAATAAAAATTAATAGGAATGTTCACTGAAAATTCTTCTATTGTCACTTTGAGAAGTTTTATTTAAAAAAAATAATTATTTTTTAAAACTGTAATACTGGTAGAAAATATGGGCAAATCTTTTGTTTGCATAGAGCTGAATAGATGCAATACTATAAATCCAGGGTCATAAATCCATACAGGTTGCATAATAAGGCCTCATAACTCTCCAGAAATGGCATCAACTTTTATTTTTTTTAAATATTTTCAAACAAGTTTATAAAAAGATAGAAAATACTTTGCAAAAAAAGCTCCAAATAAAAGCTCAGAGATCCATCTTTTCACTTAACAAGAACTTTTATAATACAGGTGACATAAAACAGCCACAATTTTGACTGATGAGAAAAGGAATTCTTTTTTTGTAACAAGTTTTGGTGGAAAGAGATTAGAAGGGATAATTTATGTTTTGTGGCTAACTTAAACTTGCTGTTTTACTTTATTCTTTGCAGTACACTGCTGTTTCCTGATCATTGGGAGTGTTGTATTGTGTGATATTATTTTATCCAAATTATTTCCAACAGCTTTTACTTCTATTCCCATTCCCTTTTTTTTTTTTTTTTTTTTTTTTTTTTTTTTTTTAAAAATTTCAAAATTTTTTAAA
>NDXB01013650.1:174912-195199 GCA_002631895.1 Agapornis roseicollis
AATTTAAAAATTTTTTTTTAAAATTTAAAATAAAGGGAAAAAAAAAAAAAACTCACAGGAATTATCAAGAATACATTTTGCTAAACACTTTTTTTTTTTTTTATCTCACTTAAAGTTATTTTTATGTGTGGCTGCCTTCACACTAAAAAGATAGTGAAAGACAGAATGTTGTTTTGTCTCAACAATTTGAAGTTCCAAATCTTGGATAGCTAATAGCCTGCAAATATAGAGATAATCAAGGCTGCTTTGGCTGATATATTTAATCACGGAATCACAGAATGCGAGGTTGGAAGGGACCTCAAGGGTCATCTGGTCCAACCTTTCTAGGCAAAGCATGACCTAGACTAGATGTCCCAGCACCCTGTCCAGCTGAATCTTAGAAGTGTCCAATGTTGGGGAATCCACCACTTCCCTGGGGGAGTTATTCCAATAGCTGCTTGTTCTCATTGTGAAAAATTTTCCTCTAGTGTCTGACCAGAATCTCCCACAGATTGTCTTGTGCCCATTACCTCTGTCTTTTCCATGTGACTCCTTGTAAAAAGGGAGTCTCCATCTTCTTTGCAGACACCCTTTAAATACTCGAACATGATGATAAATTCTCCCCTGAGCCTTATTTTTTCAAGGCTAAACAAGTCCAGCTCTCTCAGACTTTATGCATATGGCAGCCCTCCCAGTCCTTTGATAATCTTTGTATCCTCTCCACCCTGTCTCTTTTGGATAGTGGGGCCCAAAACTGAAGACATGAGTAGAGTGACATAAAGGACATGGAGCCGTTAGAGCAAGTTCAGAGGAGGGCCACAAGGGTGATAAGGGGGCTGGAGCACCTCCTATATGAAGACAAACTGAGAAAGTTGGGGCTGTTCAGCCTGGAGAAGAGAAGGCTGTGTGGTGACCTTATAGCAGCCTTCCAGTATCTGAAGTACAAGGATGCCAGAAAGGGACACTTCATTAGGAACTGTAGCGATAGGACAAGGGGTAGTGGGTTTAAAGTTAAACAGAAGTTCAGGTTAGATGTAGAGGAGGAAGTTCTTTACTGTAAGGGTGGTGACGCACTGGAATAGCTTGCCCAAAGAAGTGGTAAATGCTCTATCCCTGGCATTTTTCAAGGCCAGGTTGAATGGGGCTTGGTGCAACCTGCTGTAGCGGAAGGTGTCCCTGACATGGTAGTAAAGTTGGAACTCAATGATCTTACGGTCCTTTCGAACCCTAACTGTTCTGTGATTCTATGGCTTCTTATCTCTGCTGATGATACTGTTGTTGATGTGACCCAGCATCCTGTTGGCTTTCATTGCCACAGCTACATGCTGTTCACTCATGTTGAGCTTTTGCACCAGGACCCACAGGTCCATTTCCACAGAGCTGCTCCCTAGCCAGGCTGATCCTGGTCTGTGTTGCACTCTTGGACGGTGTTTCTGCAGGTGCAAGACCTTACACTTGTCTTTGTTGAAGTTCATAAGTTTTTTGTTAGCCCACTCTTCCAGTCTACCCAGGTCATCCTGCAGAGTGTCTTCCCTTCCAGAGTGTCCACTTACCCAGTCAGTTTGGTATTGTCTACAAACTTGGTCAGGGTACACTTAATACTATCTTCCAGATCATTTATGAATATAGTAAACAGTGTTAGCCAAATATCAATCATTCAGGGTCCCCACTAGTAACAGGTCACCATTTTGAAGAGGAGCTGTTTGACACACCATGTGAGTGCAGCTGGTCAGCCCTTTCCTCATCCACCACACAGACCCCTGTCTAGACAGGGGTCTAGACAGTTTCTTGAGGAGGAGGATGTGGGAAACCCTATCAAAATCATTGCAGAAATGCAAGTAGACAGTGTCTGCCAATTGCCTCATATAACCCAGGTTGGTTACTTGGTTGTAGAAGGTAATCAGGTTTCTCAAGTGTTATTTGCCCTTGGTGAATATATGCTGGCTTTTTACAATCACATGCTTCATTTGGTTTGTGATAACCAACAGGATTTGTTCCACAACTTTCCTGGAGACTAAAGTAAGACTGATGGGCTTATAATTCCCTGGATACTTTGTTAAGCCCTTCTTGTAGATGGAGGTGACATTAGCTTTCTTCCTGTCTTCTGGGATGTCTCTAATCTCTACTGCTTCTCAAAGTAGTTATGGAGAGTGGCCTTGCAATGACATCAGCCAGCTCTTTTAGCATCCTCAGGTGGATATTGTCAGGGTCCATTGATTTCTAGAGGTCAAGCACCTGTAATAGTTCATAAAACCAACTCTTCATTCACTGACAGTGGGTCTGTGTTTGCATCAACTTGGATTTTTGTTCCCAAAGCCTGGGTCCTAACAGGGCTAGTAAATACAGAGTTGAAGAAAATGCCTTGTCAGCATTGTTGATAACTAACTCCCCTTTCCTGCTTAACAACAAGCCAGTATTTTCCTTTTATTTCTGCTTGCTATTTATGAACCTGAAGAACTCTTCTAGGTTTTTTGACTTTTCTGGCCAATTTCAGTTCAAGATGAGCTTTTCCTTTTTTTCTGTACTGAAGTATCTTTCCTTACCACTTCCATTTGGGTGGATGTGCCAGGCATCCCAAGAATTATTTTCTGTAGTAACACTGGTTTTGATTCTTGAGGAGAGTGTCCACCATTATGACAGAGATGTGAAACACTTCCCTGGGCTGCGGGCCTACAAGCAATGTGCATAGGTCTTCTCATGTGCAAATCTCTGCAAAGTGCAGCACCCTCTCAAGCCCTTTTTGTATGCCCCATTTACAGCACTCCCTAGGATGGTTTCAGTCTCCTATAGTTGCTTGCCCAAGCTGCATCAGCCTCTGCTGGGAGAGCTGCTGGCTTCTGGTGGGGTGCTCTGCACTTTCTCAGGTCTCCTTGGCTCTGTGAACCCCCCTGTGTGCCTCCATTTAGCACCAGCATCCAGACACAGGGCTTACCACGGCCATTGCTGTGTAGCTTGCCTGCCAGGTCATGTCTTACCTTATCAAAACCATCCTTTGCCACTTCTCAAAGTAGCATATGCTTCTGGCACTTTATTAGTATACATTATGCGTAGCTATCCATTTGTAAAAGGTATTAAGTTACTTACAGTTTTACATAGAAACTTTAAAATAGCAGCTGCAAACTTCAGGGTTTTTAATAACATTTTTAATTTCATCTCACAAATGAACTCATAACTACATTTCTTGAAATTCCAAGCAATCTACTCAGTTCTTGTGATTTATAGCTCCCCTTTCTTTTTATTTGAGCATTAAATATTATTAGTAGTATTTTTTAAATTAAGGCTGTCTATTGGAGGGGGTCTAGGGAAGAGAGTTTGGTTTTATTCCTCTATGCACTTACTGTCCTTGGCCATCTTTACTTTTATTTTTGCTTTATGATATTTTCTTCTTCATTTCCTTTGCATATTGCTTTTTCCATTTAGTTTTATGTTATTCACCAATTAAAACATGCTTTATTAGAAACTTTTATCTATACTTACCTCTTTTTTATCTATACTTCCCCCTCTTCCCCCCTCTTCTCCCCCATTGATTTATTAGCATCTTGACTTTTTTTTCTGACTCTGGACATAACCTAAAGTTGTATTGAATCTCCATTGCCGAGACATGAACCTATAGTTGGTGAGTCTGGTAAACCACAGACTTACAAATTATCTCTTTTTATTATTTTTTACTTCATGGCTCAGCTGTTCTATTCAACGTGCTAGCTTTAAAGAAAGGCACACATTTTGTCAATTTACTATAGAGGAAATGTGAATATTATTCTTGGCACTACATATAAGTATAGTAGGAGTGATTAATTCAGATTACATATCTGCCTAGTTTAGTCTCTTGGTTTTGATGACAGCCAGTAGTGAATACTTCTGAAAAAAGCCAAGAAATAGAACATAGTCATTCTCCTTGTGCATGTCTTCCCAGTTCCTGGTAACCAGAAATTTAAGGACTTGGAGCTCAAAATTATATTTATATATCAGATTGATATCCCCTTCTCCTCCCCCACAACTGGTCTGTTCTGCAGTTAATCCTATGTATACTTTTATATAAAAACGTCTGCAAGTAGGAGTTCTTCAGTTGAATCTTGCCATATATGAAAAAGTCCTTCTTTTGTATTTTAAATCTGCCACTTGGAAAGTTTATTTCCAGTTCCATTCTTTGAATGAGGCAGGTAATTCAGGGCATGGCTCTACCCTGCATCACTGTGCATAAATCTGGGATTTTCAAGCTACTGAGGTACTATTTCTACAGCAAATCTTACCTTAATATTGTAAGATATACTAGCAAAAGGTTCTTTCAGAATGTAGTATTTTGAAACCTGTTTTGCTTGTCTTGCTGTTATTATGCTCCTTTATTTTTTATTAATCATAAAATGTTGTCTAGTAATTACCTTCACTGTATCAAAATCTATAGATCTGAGGCACTGTGTATAGGTAATTATCAAAGTAAACATTCTAGTTTTTCCTAATGGAGAAATGTCACCTTGTAGATTTTTGGGTTTGGTTGGTTGTTTTTTGTGGGGGGCAGGGTGTGTGTGTGTGCTTAGACAGCTTTCTATGAGTTATTGGACAAAATTACATTAGAACATTGGGAGCTAGTGTAAGGCTAAATTTATTGTCATAGCAGAAGGAATAGATGTTGGAAAGATTCATTTAAAAAATAATGGGATAGGAAAGGATGTTGGTAAGGCATGGCACTCTGAAAATACTCAAGATAAATTACATAGTCTAACAAGACTTGTTCAGGAGGGTAATGGGAACATTCATTGAGATAATTCCATGGAAATTCTCATGGTGTTTTCCTGTGTATTTCACCTGTAGAGACTCATTTTGCTGGGTATACTCAAAGCTTTGTGGAAGCACTTGTAAAACTCATTGAAGTGAAAGTGTCAGTGTCCCTTTTGCATTCATCCCCTAGTGATATGGGGAACAAGATGCAGATGCCCCTTCTGAGTCATTTAGGGTGGAGATTCTAACTCAAGAATTGCATCTTACAACAGCAGTGCTTATAATTAGCTTTAAGGGTTGGCCTATTGTGGTTGGAAATGTCTTATAAAATCACTGTGCCAGCTAATAGATAGGAATTACTCTCTAGCTGGTTAGTTGAGCACTAATGTGGAAGAATCAGGACCTCATCCTTACTATTTTAATATACAGAAGTTTAACCAAACAGATTAAAGGTAGATTTTATTTTTTTGGTAGATTTTATTTTTTTTTAAACAATACTCTCCAGTCTCATAGCTAAAGAATCTTCCTGGGGATAATGTCTCTGAGAAGGATTAATTTGCCTAAAAAAGGTTTCAAGTTCTTTGTTTTTTTCCTGTAATTATCTGAGTTGTAAGAAATATCCCCCACTGTTTTAGTTATAGAGTTGCACTTCATTTCTTATTGTTTTTTGAGTCTGAAGGCTTTTATAAACAGAACCTAAGTTAATTTAGAGAGATTAATACTAATTTGAAATGGTGTAACTAAGGGCGAAATTTGATCCCAAATGGTGTTTTGGTATGGATGTGGCGGTTATGATAGAATTACTCAAAATTCCTTACCTATGACTATTACAGCTAAAGACTTTGGGGATAGAGTTAGATGGCTTGCCATAATTAAAGCAATTTCTCATTGTGATCTGACTTTAGTCAGGCATACCTGAGAGCTGAAATTAACCTTTTTAAAATTCCCATCTTTCACACCTGAGAGGTGTTTGAATTGTGAGTGTATTAGGATGACTTTTTTTTTTGCTTATTTTATCCTGCAGTAGAGACCTGGTTTTTGTAACATGCTCCTGTTTAAGGTTTAAGTAGGTTCTCTCTCTCTCTGAACTCTTGCCTCTGAAGTCTTTGGCATGTGTTTGTTTATTTGATTCTCAGTGAGCTAGTTACTTTCAGAGTAAGGCAGGCTCAGTTTGTAAGAAAGTTAGGCTTTGAGTTTGATTTGGGTTACCTTGCCTAGTTTAGTTTTCACTTACATAATACATATTTGCTATAATTGATGGCAGAATTTCTGGTCAGAATAGCCTGCAAATATGCATTAAGTATTGAAAAATATATTTTATAGAGCTAAGTGCTAGAGAATGGAAAGTACTAATTAGCAGAAGTCTTAAGATATTAAGTGAAGTGCTAAGAAATGGCAATTTTGTTTAGGAGTTTATGGCATTTATGGGCTCTCTATTTTTGCACTGGTTTTCTTTTCTCAGATATTAAAGCTTTGCTATTTCATGCTATGTACTAATCTTGTCCCTGTCCTGGGTGTGTCTTCTTGTCTTTGCTTAGTCTGTAAAGTTCTTGATTATCCTTGTTTTAAATTTGACAGAGAAGCTTTTCTCAGTGTCTCAGAAAGAAAATTGCATCAAGTACTTTTACTCTAGCCTTTAGAATATTTTCCCAGATAAATACTTAATTTTTTAATTTTTATATCTTTTTGTTTCCCATGAAAATTGAATCCTCTCCAGACATTGTATTTAAATTGATAATTATATTTAAATCATTTGGATATAAATATTCACATGCTCTCCCTCCTGAGGAGAGCGGTTCATATTCACCTAAGTCTTGTAACATAAAAATCCCTCAGGCATTTCATTCCTTCACTATTCTTCAAGTCTGTTCTAATTTGGCAATAATTTTCTGGTCATATGCCCAGAACTGAACATGCTGTTCCAGAAGCAGCTGTGGAAGTGCAATAAACCAAGTAACCAAACACTTACATAAGAAACTATTGGTATAGAAAGCCTAAAGCTGCAAAAGGCTTTCTTGCTACCAGCTCACACAAATAAAATATGTATCATGTTATATTGTTTTCTCTTACTCCCCTAATATGAAGTTGCTCTGAAAAGTCCTCTTTTTGTTCAACAACTATTCCAAATTATTTTTCCCAGTCTAATCCAGTTTCATTATTTTCAGATTATGCTTTGAAATTTTTTATCTCAGTTGGTATTGCTTTATCTCTGGTGTGATTTGTATGTTTCTTCAGGTTATTACTTATTGAATCTTCTAGGAAATTATGAAACATGTTGAGTACCAAGCCTAATAAAGATCTGTATATCATCCTGGAGGGGACCTTTCACTATTCAGCATTCCCCATGTCTTAAAACTCTATTGAATGTAGATTATTGGAGTTTTCTTCCCTTATGAATTCGAATAAGTATGAATTAATTTTCTGACCATGTTAAATCACTCACTAAAATAGGAAGAGATTTCATTCATTAGATGGTTTTGTTTTCCTTTTTCTGGTGTTCTTCTGAATAACTATGAAATTCAATCAAAAACTACATGACAAAAATTACATGACTGTTTTCTTCCCTGTGGATTGACACTTCCTTTTTTATTTCCATTTTTGAATTAACTTTCAATATTGCTTTCTAACATTAGAATCATAGAATAGTTAGGGTTGGAAAGGACCTTAAGATCATCTAGTTCCAACCCTCCTGCCATAAGCAGGGACACCTCACACTAAACTGTGCCACCCAAGGCTTCATCCAACCTGGTCTTGAACACCGCCAGGGATGGAGCACTCACAACCTCCCTGGGCAACCCATTCTAGCATCTCACGACCCTAACAGGAAAGTATNCAGGGACACCCTAAACTGTGCCACCCAAGGCTTCATCCAACCTGGTCTTGAACACCGCCAGGGATGGAGCACTCACAACCTCCCTGGGCAACCCATTCTAGCATCTCACGACCCTAACAGGAAAGTATTTCTAGTTTTTCATGTTATTAATGCAGGCTATTAGTTTTTTAATGCAAACAACCTAATGTATTTTATAGACCTAATTCTATAGAGTGAACAAGCTTACATTCTTACTTCAGTTCTAGAAAAATAAAACATCTAAATTCTCCCTCTCTAAACAGTATGTTATGTCCTGTCTCAGGATATGCAGAATATAGTTTTCAGGGCCCAAAGTAGTCTAGTCCTTTATTCAGCATATTGTTTCATTTCTTATCATTGAAGGTATGTACATAAGACTTTTGAAGATAAGATCTTTAGTTATAGGTAAGTGGGTAATTGGTATAGAAATTTCTACTTGGGCACTTTCTGGAGCCTGTGAGAGTAATGAGCTCTCTTCCCTCCCTCTATGTTGCCTCCCAGTGCCTTTGGTGAGGATAGGCAGAAAAGCAGGCAATATTGGGAAGGAACATATTCTCAGGTAAAAAACATATTCTGTAACATATCCTGTACAATGCTTTCTGGGTGCAACCTTTTTACTTTTATCTGACCATGTAGCGCTATTTAGTGTATTATAGTGAGGCAGAGAAGATAACCATTTATTTGAGCCAGAACACTTTTTTCCCCGAGTTCTGTTTTATAGAACTAATGACACAGATTAGCACTTGTTCCTTTAATACTGTATTTGATTGAGTGTGCTCAATGAAGTCAAGTTTGAATTTAACTATATAAGCTTACATTTTCCTAAAACTTATAGTGCCCTTTATAGTTTTTGTATACCTTTAATATTTTAAACACTGCAAGAAATAAACCAGAACAAGTTAATGTGTGCTACTACAAGTTAATGTGTTGCTCCTACATAGCCAGGCTGGAGTTCTTGGGTGCATGAAGAGGATTTTTCCTTTGTATTCAAACAGTGTGACAGAAGCAGTGGCTGTTTAAGCCATTGTCAGCCTCTGGCTTAGAGAGAATGAAGTACATACCTGTCCATATGTGTCCATAAGTTTGATATTTGTATCCTAGAATGTCAGTGTAAAAATATAGCAACTCAAGGTCTGTGTTTGATTATAGACTCCAATGACTCTTCAACTTTTAGCATTTTCTGGCCTGTCCTCTATTATACAATTAGTCCCTTCTCATGTTGTAGCTCCTTCACCACCTCATCTGGATGCAGCTATTCCAGTCTGTTCCTCTTCTAATGCTCTGCTGATTGAAGTTGTCAGTGTCCTCCTATTTCCGTTATAGCTCCTTACCCTTTTAACTGTCCAATAACTTTCTCCTTTATTATGTCTGGACAAGAGAAACAATGACATGATACCTGCAATAGAATTGCAACTTGTTTTCTGTTTCTAGATCTTTTCCCATTGTGTCTTTTGGCTTTCAGCAAAAGCAGCTGTGGAAGAGGAAGGGTCAGTAGTCCCCTTGTGGTCTGCAGTCTCCCAGTATGTGAGGATGCTTGTTGAAGTGGTAATCTTGTTATTTAGCCACCAAGGTCAATAAAACCTTTGTTGAATTTATTAATTTTTGTGAAGTTATATATCAGGCAATATTGGAGGAATTAGTAAAAGGAAAATGTATCTGTCTTTGTAGTTGCAGAACAAACATTTTATTCTGAGTCAGGTTTCAAGTGAGTGTGCTGCAGACATTCTTTGTATTTATGGGAAAAAAAAAAAAACACTTTAGAAATTATAGGAAAGCTGCATCCTTAAAAAACATGGATTTTGCATGTATTATTATATGAAATAAATGGCTGTCATTGTTCAGTTTTTAAAATAAAATACACTACAAACAATATTGCAGTCCAAATGATTAAACCTTGGCATTGTTAGAATAATCTAAAGCAGGGCATGTAATCACAAATGCTAAATTAATAGTTGTAGAGTAAGATCTTAATAGCAGCTGTCCCTTGGCAACGAAGTAATGACAATAGTATTTAGCTCTTATATAGCAATTTCCATTTTCAAAGTACTGCATTTATTAAATAGAATTGGTAGAAGAGAAAATTACTTGTCTAAAGCTCTCCCATTACTTTGCATAGTCTCCTAGGACTGACTGAGGAACCATTCACAAGGGAGAAGAGCTTACAGCCATAAAAAATTGCTTCACTCCTATAGAAAGAGCCAACTGATCTCCTTTCGTGTATTCTAAATGTATAAAATGACATGACCAAAACTAGAGACATTTATAGAAGAGTGGAAAGTGGAGAATACCAAATGTTTCTACCACTGGCTCCTTATAACCAGCAGAACAGATAATTCCATCAGATAGATATTAAAGAATAAAACCATAATGAGGCTTGTAAAAACTAAAGGAAATTTTAATTTCTATTTTCTCTCACAGTAGAATATGCCTGATGAATATCTTAAGTTTTCTGACAACTAAAAGTCATGACACTTTCAAAGACTTTTTTAAAATAAATATATTTATATAATTGATGGAAAAAACTTGGAGAGATGCTCTTAAGAGATCATCATTGACCTTTAGTGAGTTAGTCCCTACAGAAGAGCTAGCCTTTTTGACATGTTGTTATAGCTCAGTAGCAAGGGATTCTTTCAGAAGCTTTCTTCATTGCTACTCAAGGATATAGGTAATTAAGTAAAAATGAGATGGAATGAATATGCAGCAAAGGACTGTAAATGTGTTTACACACTTTGATAAACATTCCTGCTTTTTTTTCCTCTTGTAGCATTGATTCATCTGCATCATACTAAATGGAAATGAGCAAGATGTAAAATTAATCCACCCTTGTAACTATCTGAAGAGAGTAATTATCTGATGCTTGCAAGCTGTTTCTAAAATAGATCCTTCCCAAGCTACATTAAATTTTATTGTATCTGTGTTTGAGTCTTAAATTACAGTGGATCACATCCTTTAATGATATAAACAATGTAGTTCCACTAAGCTCAGTTGAGCTGTACAGATTTTCTCCCATGGGAGCAGTACCCCAAAGTATGTAAGTCTCCATTGGAAATTTGACATTGCAATAAATTATAGCAATTTGTGTGCTTATTCTCAGAAATCAGTGTATGGATAATTTAAAATGCCTGGTTAATTTTGTTCAGTTCCCATATCAGAAGTGCTCAAACTGTGGAGCCATGGATAAAAGGTCTTACCAAGCATCACTGTCTTTGCATAACAGAAGTTCAAGAACAAGAGGAAGAAAACATTCAGATTTGATAGCTAAGTCTGTAATAATTATCCATAAAGGTAAATACCCTCTCCTGGAAAACCAGTTTGAGACTTTTGGGGAACGAAGAAAGGAAAATTGGAAAATTAAAGGATAGACATCTGGAATAGGCAAAGGAGATAATTTGCTGCTTTTCTGTTCATTCTTTTTGTTAGTTGTTTTTTTCTTGTGTATTGCTGTTGTTGGTTTTTTTGGTTGCTTTGTTTTTGTTAATTTTGGTTTTGGAACAAGTGCAATATTTATGTCCAGTGCCTCGTGTGAGCACTGAGCCCCCCCAGTTCCTGAGTTACCTAAGAGATTCTTTTTGTAATAAATGTTCACATGCTCATCAGCAGTAGCCAGGTGCAGTTGCAGGAACCTATGGGAAATTCGAGCCACGTCAGGCCAGCAAATTTATAAAGTATATTTAATATAATAAAATATATATTTAATTTGAGAGTTAACAATTCAAGCATTTAAATATAGATTGGTTTTCTAATTTCTTTGCAGGGCATTAGAGATCTAGTAATGACAAGAGGAGGAAATGCATTGGCAGGGTGGGAGGAATGGGGACTATAGCTTTTTTTTTTTTGCAGCAGCATTTTTGATTTAGGTTGACACAATTAGCTCATGAAAATGCACCAATATCCTTCTTTAGTTCTTCCCTGTACCTCTGTGCCATAGCAACTTTGGAATATGACTTTAATAAAAAATCCAAACACACAATTAAAAAAGAAAACACCAAAGTACTTCTGTATGGGGTGCTGGAAAATCACTAGAGGACAGTCAGAAGGCTATCTATGTAAAGCTGGTTATGAGAGATGCTACTCAATTTCTGAACAGTGGAGGAACTGGAATGAATAAGAGAATCTAATATGCTCAGAAATGTCTTCCTGAAAATTCATGAAGTCTTCTCCAAGTGATTCTTCTGAAACCTGATGGAGAGAATTGACATTATAAGCCATCATTAAGCCAGAATTTTGAAAGCTTTGGGAAAGATCTTGACCTTCTGTGACTTACTCTTTTTGTTAAACTTGTAACACATTCCAAACCTGTTTTTCAGTAGTGCAATAACGATTTCCAGAACTTGTGAAAGCGTGAGTGATGTGAGTACATTATGTGAGTCTCTGAGCATAATTACTACTCGCATTTTGTTTCAGTAATGAAATGTGACTATTAATACTCTGTAAATCAAGTACAATTCTTTCAGTGAAAAAGGTATTAGAGAAATGAGGCATCAAAGAAAGGTTTATGGAAATTTAAGCTCTTCTCTTTTACTTTTCCCCCCATATTTATGCACTAATTTTTTTTTTGTTACTTGATTTCATAAATGATTTTAAAATAGTTACATTAACAACAAAACAGCTTAAGTTTCAGTAAATACTTATGATAAGTATTTACTGAAACTTTTATTGGATTTGTGTCGCCAGGTTTTGGTAATGGGGAGGCTATGGGGTGGGTTCTGTGAGAAGCTGCTAGGAGTTTCCCTGACCTCCACAGGGCTGATGCCAACTGGCTCCAAGATAGACCCAGCACTGGCCAAAGCCGAGCCCATCAATGGTAGTGTTAATACCTCTTGGATAACAGATTTGAGAAGGGTGAAAAATTACTGCATGGCAGTAACTGCCACTGGAGAGAGGAATGAGAATATGTGACGGCAACAGCTCTACAGACACCAAGGTCAGTGAAGAAGGAGGGGAGGAAGTGCTCCAGGTGCCAAAGCAGAGATTCTCCTGCAGCCCATGGTGCAGACCATGGTGAGGCAGGCTGTCCCTTGCATCCCATGGAGATCCATGGTGGAGCAGACATCCACCTGCAGCCCATGGAGGACCTTACGCTCCCTCCCTTTGAGGAAGAGGTGGCAGAGACTGAACCCCCATTGCTTATCCCTCATCCCCCTGCCTGCTGGTGTGGGGGATATTAGAGAATTTGGGAGTGAAACTGAGCCTGGAAAGAAGGAAGGGGTTTGAGAATGTTGTTTGCAAGATTTGGCTTTATTTCTCATTCTCCTACTATGATTTGTTTGGTAATATATTAAACTGATTTTTCCTCAGGTTGAGTCTGTTTTGGCCATGACAGTAATTGGTGCATGATCTCTGTGTCCTTATCTCAACACACTAGCCTTTTGGTATATTTTCTCTCCCCTGTCCTATTAAGGAGGGGAGTGATAGAGTGGCTTTTGTGGGCACGTGGCATCCAGCCAGGGTCAACCCACAGCAGGGCCATTGGAGTATCAAATGGAAAGATTTTATTAGAACTTATCTTGGTGTTTACTTTGCTTGTGGTGTGATTTTGATCTCAGTGATCTGCTCCTCCAGATTTTGCTAAAAATCCTTGTCTGAAAACCTGTGAACTCAGGTTAGAAATTATAAAATGGAAACCCCCAAAAGTCTTATTTTGTTGTAGCTCATGCTGGCCAAATCAGTGTCTGGAAATGAGTGCATTCTGTCTTACCAGGTGTTGCTTTTGCTAGTGGGTATATCATCATTCTCACTCTTCTGAGAGCTTGCCTTTATTTCTGGCTTTGTTAACTGTGTTACTGGATAGAGCTGTGGTAAAAATGAAATTAGTAGTTTCTAGGAATCCATAGTCTGAGAAGCTACTGAGAAGGATAGGGACCCTTCTTCCACTGGTCTCCATGGATGTCTACACAAAGCAACTTGAGTTTTTGCAAAACTTTAAGGTTATGGGAGTTAGTCGTCAGCATTGGAACCTTGTTTACAAATTCTTAGGTGGTTTCAGCCTTTAAAATCCTCCTTGATTAGGCTTCCGTATGATTTTACTCACTGTAAAATGAGGGAAAACGATACCTTATTTCCTCTGTGAAGTGCTATAAAATCCACCAGTGAAGGGTGTTATATAGTGAATTTTCCAAGAGGCTGGAGCTGTGAAAAAAATGTGTCCCCAGTGAGGAAGAGCATTAAGCTTAGTCGTATTCATTTACCCAGTCTAAATGTGTTTTCTAGAAAGAAATCAAAAGAAACTTGCATTGGATTTGAGCTTTTCCTAGCCAGGCAAACACTGAGAGGGAATTAAAAAAACCACACCAACTGCTCTTTCTTCTCTTAGGAGCTGTTAACATTGTAGGCAGAGTACTTTGCTTTCTCTAATTCTTGTGTTATCTAATTCTTCAGAATTATCTTCTGCTGACAGCTTGTAACCTATTTTTTACAATAAAAGTAATTCTTAATACTTGATCATTCTCTTGCTTCATCAAACTAAAGATCAAAGCATTATCCCCTAGATATCCTCCTCTAAGAGTGTAGTGTTACTTTTAAAAAATTCTTACAGTTGCTGCTTTATTATTTGCTATTACAGTAACTTTTAATATGCAACCTTTGCTATTTTGAAAGCACCAATAGTGGCCATTTTGGAGAAAGTTAAGGAGTCAAAATGTAGGAAAAAAGAATCAGGAATTGTAAGTTGGCTATGAAATCATAAGCTTTGACTGTGGTTTAGTCACAAACATGATTTTGAAACTATGTCCCATTTCTGTTCTTTGTCCAATTTCAAAGCTGCTATTTTTCTCTATCATTTTAGTACTTGTGCCTTTGTGGGAAGTAGGTCACTGCTGAAAAATATTCTGTTTTCTTATGAATAGGGTCTTCATTTTTTTTCATGTGTGCTTTACCCATGCTATTACCCACTCTTCTAACCTTTACTTCAGGATTGAGACCAGTTCCTAAAATATTTGATAAAGAACCCTCTTTCTTGAATCAACATTTTAAAACCCCCTTTTGTCATATGTTGTGATAACTCCCTGGTTCTTGTTAGGTTTAATAGCATGCAGAAGAATCATCTTCAGTGGCAACCGACATACTTCCTAGAAATGTATAGAACTCTGCCTCCATGCCATTTACTGTCGTAGCCAGATGAGGAGGTCACAAAGCCTCATCATTCATTTTCCTGGTTTTAATGCATGGCTCTGTTAAACTCGCAAATAAAGCTTGCTTAAGGAAGACACTGTGAACCAGAAGGAATGGTGTTGAATTAGATTTATGCAGTTTCCTTTGCTGGGAAATGCTATGCAAAGTATATCCTAAGCATGAAGGCCTTTGCTGAAGATCCTATAGCCTCTGTTTCTAAAATAAACCAGCAAAATGTCACAAAACTGTATCAAACTGTACCCAAAGCTTTTCTTGCATTGCTAGCTGAATCAAACTGACCTTTTAGACTTGAGGAGTACCTTTTCTCCCATTATATGAGGCTCTGTGCCTGACATAATGGGAGTAAGAAGGAGATGTGGCGTTAAGATGGTGTTGGGACTGAGCCTATTATCAAGACTGCTTTGAATATAGGGCACCAATAAGCAGTAAACATGCAGCTGCTGCACATGACAATGGCCTTTTCACCAATTCATGGGCCTGTATACTGCAGCACATCTAGCACTGCTTGACCCAGCAGGCAATTGTTTGTACATCCAGCACTGTGCAAGCATGAGATTACAGGCTTAGTAGAATGAGCATGTGTGCCTGAGGAAAGTAATCACATGCCACATGAGTAGCCATGAAGTATGATTTGCACCCCACTACATGTGAGATCTGATAATTTGTTTAGTAGCTGAAAATATCTTTATCAATGCTCTGTGATGAATTGGAGTACTTTCTTTCTTTGTCTCCACCGAAGCTAACCCATTATCTGAACTCATTGCCTACTCAAGACAAATTGCTTAATCTGGTTTTAGAGATCTATAAACCATGTCAGAATTTATTAGTAACAGTTTTTAGTATTAGCCTAATGCAAAAAGACTGTGCATTAGATCTTTTTAGATGTGGGTGCATCTTTGTCTATCTGCATCCACAAAAACCATCTAGTTTAAATCCCTTCCACAACCTCTTGGTCATCCAAATGTTTGAAATTCAGTGTAAGACAAATTCAGTCTAAAATTTTTATCATAGAATCGTGTGTTCTTTTCCAATCTGTGTATATAACCAGTAGCTGGAATGGCAAGAGTTGCCTGTTGAAATATGTGGTTAACATTCAACTTTATGCCTTTGTTCAAACTGGTTTTGAGTGAAACTGAAAGACAAGTTAATGATCAAAGAGGTGCTTTTTAATAAGTTATTGAGGAGTTACTTTGGTGGATGGGACTGTACAATTATACAGCTATGATAAAGTGATGTGAGATTCCTCAGGGATGTTGGTATTTGATGACTTAGAGTCAAAGAATATTCTGTCATCTAGACAGGCTTGATTGCCCCAGCCTGCTCCAATAATTAACTTTTGGTATATTTTGCTGCAAGGTTTAGATGTCACATTCTGGAATACGATTATGAGTGTGAAACTTGAGTATATACTGTGATCCAGAGTCAGAGTTTTGCTTCGCTCTGTTGTATATCCATAATCCATAATGGCTACCTGATCTCAGGTGGAAAGCATGACTAACAGTTCTTCTCCAAGAAAAAAGTAATTTAAAAAGAATGATGTGGAAGTCTTACCTATGCAGGAAGCAGTTCTATTTGGAGGCCTGTTTAAGACTGTAAATTGAATTCTGTCAGGACCAAGGGAAACATCACTGTACTCTGCTCCAGTACCTGGCACTTTCCTTAAACATTGCTTTCGCTAGCAGTATATGTATATATGTATATATATATATATAACAGCAGACATACCAGTCTTCAAAGAAAAATGCTAATGAAGTATGTCATTCCATGTACTACATGATTTTGGTTGTATGGCTGTATTTAAGTCAAGTCTAGTGTCCTGCCATCTGTCTTTCAAACACTCTAGTGTGTTAATGATTTTTTTCCTCAGTCCCTCCCTTTAAACAAAATCTGTTGTTGGTTCTTTCTTGAATACTTTTTTCCTAAGCCTTTACAATATGTCTTGTCACTAGAGTTAGTTTGAATTATACTTTCGCCACATGATAAGTTAATGATCAGAGCTGATGAAATTGGGGACAATGTTCTTACAGCACACCTGCTAATGTACAGGGACATTGATTGCAGTAAGGCTTTTATATGCCAGCTATGTTTAGTGAATCAGTATGCTAGCTTAAAGAGATAACTCATTTATTTGGGGGCCATATTTGTTTCTGAGATCTAAAGGTGAATTCATTTCTGTGTTGGTCTGTTGCAGTGCTAATCCTGATGGTATTACTTCCTGAAGAACTCTCTAAAAAATGTGAAGAAAATAAAATTTAAGCAGTATTTATAATTTTGTGTATTCTCTCACAGGCTTATAGGAGCTGTTACATGCCTGTTTGTGGATATGCACATTCCTTTAAAAAAGAAAGAATATGGAGATTAAAAAGAAAAAGTGTTTATCTCGGAGGCACAGTTCCCTATTACAATTGTATTTAATGTTAAAGTGTTTAAAATTTTATGGGAATATCTCTTTGAAGTAAGCTTATACTTCTTGTGTATATAAAGAAAATAATACATTGAACATAAAACTTCAGTCCATAAGCCCATCATATTTGTACTTTCAGATCTCAGTGTTTCTCCAGAACACTGGCAGAACTAAAATCAGTTTCTAGTTAGTAATATTTGCTTATGAAAAGTCAGTAACACTCTACTTAATAATTTTATTTTCAAGTGGCCTGTGTATTTCAGTAGTCATATATCTTTTGAATAAGATTTTTAGTATGTTTTTTAAATCTTAAAAGAGCAAACCTCACACATATATATATATTCAATGACAATTTGATAATTAAATGTACAAGGTATAAACTTAAGCTTCCACTTATGAATTACCTTAAAACAAGGTAATATGTTACAATGTACATGCTACATTGACTCGTGTTCTGCTTAGCGTTTGGGTAAAATGTTTTAAAGGTTTAGATTTTAGCTACTGTTTTGAACAGTTGAGGAGAAAAGGAAAAAAGAAAAACTGATAGCTGTTCATAATGACACAGGACGATTATAAAGGACAGGATCTTGAGTCATCAGGAGCAACCACTTTGTGCCTAGTCCATCTGAGGTAAAGAATGATAAATTTTAAGATTAGTTAAAATAAAGAGTTTTTCATAATTTAAGACAACACATACTTGGCTTTGCAGAAAAGGTTTGATGATAGGGTGTTATACACTAGAGAGTTAGGTAAAAATTACCATGGACTGAAGGCAAAGACTTCTCCCACCTTCACTCATTTCTGCAAAGAACACTTGAATTCTTATTTTTCTCATTCGTGGGGATATCTTTATTATAAATTTTTCAAAGTATGGGTGTCATGGTTTAAGCCCAGCCATAAAATCAGCCACACAGTCGTTTGCTCACTCCCCCTCCTTCCTCCACCTGCTCCTGGAGGGATGGGGAGGAGAATCAAAAGAATGTGACTCCCATGGGTTGAGATAAGAACAGTCCGATAACTAAGGTGTAACACAAATCACTGCTGCTACCACCAATAATAATAATGATAAAGGAAACAACAAGGGAAGAAAATACAGCCGCTCACCACCCGCTGACCAATACCTAGCCAGACCTCTTTGGAATACTTCTTTGGTTAGTTTGGATCAGGTGTCCTGTCTCTGCTTCCTCCCAGCTTCACCTCCTCCCTGGCAGAGCATGAGACTCAGAAGTACTTGGTCAGCCTAAACATTACTAAGCAGCAACTAAAAACATCAGTGTCATCAGTGTTGTTCGCAGGTTGAAAGTCAAAATCACATCACTGCACCAGCTACTAAGGAGAAAAATGACTGCTACTGCTGAACATAGGGCAATGGGTAAAAAGTGGTGTTTACAACCTCCCTATATATTTATCTTAATTCTGTTCTCAGTTTCTTTCTAGTGTTTTTAAAGGAAATAATTCTGTGTAGAGGAATTTTAAAAGAATGTATAAAAAAATATGTATTTCTTTTAACATGGAAAAACATACATGTGTAGCTGGACAGAATTAAAGAAAACAATAGCGCTCTATGCACATTTTACAAACAGTGACTGAACTCAGTTATGAAAAACCCTCAATTAACTACTAATGTTTTCCTGTTTGCACTGTAGTGTTTGGAAACACACATTCATCTCTCTTATGTCACCTTTCATCAAAGCCTCCTCAGAATGCATTTCCAGCTGGGCTAATTACCTCTAGCTGTACTGTTTCCAGTGGTTTGCAAATCTCAATTTTGTTGCAAATTTATTTACTATAAACATTGAGGATGTAGTAGCGTATGTATGTAGATATAATTGTTATATGAACAACAAGTCTCACCTTCAGTTAGAATTGGAATGCCTATTAAGTATTTTCTAATGTGGATAAAATGTTTCTTTATTGACTACTGCAAATATTGAGATTTGAAAACTATGGGGTCCTCAAAATTTGTACTGTGCCTAACATTATATTTTTGGTAATAATTTTATTGCAGCAAAGGTTTATTTAAAATTGTTTGTGGAGGGTAACAAACAGTTGATATATAGCCATTTCACTTCCTTAAGCATGGTGTCACCATTCATGGAATTAAGATAGAAAAAATACTTAATGCCCTTTGGATTCTGATTGTATTAGACTTAATGGAAGTTCTGATGCCAATTATAAGAGTAACCACATTTGAATTACTGTGTGGTGAACACTCTTGGATCCTCCTTCCTAATGCAATAATAACAGGCTTGTTTGTTCCATTAATCAACAACATGGTTCAACAATTTGCTCTTGTAATTCAGCATTAAGGCTGAGTCATTGCAACTTCACCATTCTTTAGGAGAACTGATGCAAGATAGCTTTGAATCATATCAGTTCACAGATGAATATTTACAAAGTGCATAGATATCATGGAATAAAATGGAAATGTTCTTTCAAGAATAAGATTTATGCACCTTAAGTATGGAAATTCAACTAAGTGTAGGATCCAGTCGTAGAAAGAAGCAGATCTCTTGGAAAGAAGATTGTGTATTTCCTTTATTTGTCCTTAACTGAAATACTAGTCTTAAATCTTATTTTCTTGGGGGGGGTGGGGTGGGGTTTCCTTCATATAGACGCCTTAGCTACCTGTGATAGCTAGAAATCTTTTATGCTAATTTGCTTTAGAATTCTGAGAATTGTGGAAGTCAACAGCTGTGGCTTTGTCCTGGGTTCAGCAGTTGCAGTCAGTTTTTCTTCTCTTTAGTAGCTGGTGTTTTGACTTAAGCCGGGAACAAGGCTGATAAGGCCGATGTTTTTGGTTGTTGCTGAGCGATGTTTGCCCTGACCAAGGACTTTGTTAGCCTCATGCTCTGCTGGGGAGGAGGGGAAGCTGGGAGGAAGGAGGGACAGGACTGTACTGACAGGACCAAACTGACCAAAGAGGTATTCCATACCATAGCACGCCATGCCCAGGGGGTAACTGGGAGTTACCCGGAAGGAGAGGGAACTTCCCAGTCAGGCTCATTTTCAGCTGGTGGTATTGTACCCTCTTCCCTTGTTTTCCTTGTTATTATTATTATTGGTGATAGCAGTAGTGATTTGTGTTATACCTTAGTGACTGGATTGTTGTTATCTGAAGCAGTGGGGGTCATATTTCTTCACCTCTTCTTTCCTCCCACTCCTCTGGGAGCAGGGAGGAAAGAGGGGAGGGCCAGAGGGGGGGG
>NDXB01013652.1:0-27564 GCA_002631895.1 Agapornis roseicollis
TGTTCAAGGCCAGATTGGATGAAGCCTTGGGTGGCATGGTTTAGTGTGAGGTGTCCCTGCTTACGGCAGGGGGGATTGGAACTAGATTATTTTAAATTCCTTTCCAACCCTAACTATTCTATGATTCTATGATTCTAAGTGTCCTTTTAGACTGGCTGTATATAAATTCTCATGCCCTGATGTAGTTTTTCTTGACATTTTGAAGCACTGCATCTACATGCTGAAGGAGAGACTTCACCAGAAAGGCATCATTCTTTGAAAAATTAATGAGATCAGATGTCCCAGCTTGAGAAAGCATGGAAGAAACAACAGGACCAGAAAACTTACATCGTTATTTTATAATTCAGAAAGCTAGATATTATTGCACCTAAAACATCTTTCCTGTTATTGTTTTTAATTTGGCAAAAGAAATTCTTCAAATGAAAATAAACTGGAAGAACTAGGATATGAAGGTGGAGAATGAGATAATATAACATTTCGTCCTGTCCTAATCCAAGATTCCTCAAGTGTGAGAACACATTCTACTGAATCTCTCAAGACATAATATATTTAATTTTTTGTGAAGTGACAATTTCCTAAAACATAAAGCTTTCTTTAAGGGACTAGCTGAATCAGGCTAAGACAATGTTATTTCAATAAAATTAAAAAAAAAAGTCAGATGTTTGAGAGCTCTGAATAAAATAAATTTCAAGTGTTTAACTTGTCTGTTATAAAGTTACAATAAAAAAATGTATCATTCATTATTTTTTAGAAACTTACCTTTCAAGTAATGTGGAATGTCATAAATATCAGCACAAGCAGTATCAGATTGTTCTAATTTTATGATCATCATAAAAAATTTTCCACATTGTGAAACTGAAACTAAGCAATTCATACCTCATGTACAAAATTACTTTGTGAGGACATGCCTCAACATTTCTGTGTATTCAAAGCTGACAAAGCAAACATTTGTACTTTTGGAAAACTTGTTATCTAAGGAACAGTGATTGAAAGTTTTATGAAGACATTATCACATACTTTATCACTGGACCATACATTGTTTGGTCCAGTGATAAAAGTCAAAAAGTGACTTTTTGTGATAAAAGTGATAAAAGGACAAAGTCCTTTAGATTGAGATGTACAGTGGAATCAAACATTAAACAACAGTTACTTTGCTTAGTATAGCTAAGAACATTACGTTGCCTTGATAATTAATTAATTCAGTTTTCCCAGAGTAACCTTTAAAATAAAGAACTATGGTTAACCTTTTTTCTATAACAGTCATTTAAGCACACAGAGACCTGGAACACCAAATAGCCTTTCAAACCAGTTGTGCCCTGTAGTCACTGTCTCTCACACACCAGCTGCTATGGCCCAGCTCTGAAGTGAGTTCCAGCAGATGCTGCAGATCTTTCTTACTTGCAATCGGAGATCTGTTCTCTAGCTTCATCATTATTTCCTCAATAGAAGAATATAGCATAAAATCCTCAAAGTCCTCCAATGAGACATTTCCAGCTGACTGTATCCTATCTCAACTGTTAATTATCTTACACACTTTGACACTTTTATAAATAAATCCTAGTATTAGTTGACCATGATTTTCAACAGAAAAAAAAGTCTTAAATTAATTTCAACAAGACAAATTATGTTTTCCAGCCTTTCCGTAGCACATAGACGACTGTGTTCATGACTCAAAATGCTCTTCACCAAGCGGTCCAGAGATTACCAGCAAACCATAACCCATCATAAATAGTCTATGAAAAGAGTACATAAGAAATCCAACAAAGAAACCATGCGTACATGTTCGACACATGCAAGGAATCAAGTAAAGAAGCACAGGGAAGAAACAAATGTAGTTCAAAAGTTGTGACCACTGTACACAAGATTTCCCAGTATAAAGGGAGTAACACTGTCATTGCATATGTTTAAAATACCAAAGGCAAAACACTAAAGTCAAAATGCCAATGTCAAAACAACCCCTGGATAGGAAATCACTACAGGCACCAAACCCAGCAGAATGCTATTAAGTCACTTGCATGTTGATTAAACCTCACTGTAACATCTAATATCCTATAGATGGTTTTGTACAGGCTTTTTCACTGCTGTAGGAAAGACCACACTAGGTAACGCATTCAGTCTCTTCACTATCAAATTCTTTATTAGAGGATCTGACCCAAAAGCTGGTCAATTATCTCCTACAAAACTTATTAAGAAAGGGTCCTTAAACTTTTAAAATCTAAACCAAGAAATATATATGCCTCCACTTGCATTTTGTTTCAAAATGCCAGAATCCCCTAGAACTCCTATGAGGGATTCTGTATCAGTAATGATACAGGCATATTTAAAAGAGCAAACAAAGAGTATGTTCAGTATTATGCAAGCTGTTGCTTTTGTGTAATTGAGAAAGATTCTGTTTGGACTTGATTGTGCTTTGCATTCCACAGGCCTCCACCTGCACTGTAAGACAGTGTAGGGACTGTTCTGTGGTATGGGATGTGTGTTACCCTGCCTCCTATGTGAATCCTATATGATGTATGATAGTGATATAAATAATCGTTTTCTCCGTCTTGGGTCTTTGTGCTAAATAACTTGCCCAAACCTCAGAATCACCTTGTTGGTATTCAAATAGCACTGGAAAGTGTATCACACAAAACTGCACTGTTGTGTTTCCTGAGCTGTTTTAGAATGTCAAAGGAATCCTTTTATCATTTTGAGTCTAATTGAAGTGAGACAGCTTGAAAGGTTACATCCTGACCTCCTTACCTCATTTCCACTATTAATAGATGTGCTTCCTTAAGACAGTAATAAATGAGGCTAGTCTTGTAAAGGGAGTAGTATCTTTTAACAGCTGCACTAAAATAATAGAAGAAAACAAGCTTGCAGACCCGAAGGGAGTGGGTTGTGTGCTGAATGCTCCTCTGTTTTCTCCTGTTAGAGTAGCAGGTCTAATAAAAGATAATATAGTATTACCTCTCGGAAATCATGATTCATTTGTATCCCCAGACCATTACAACTTTAGACAGGTGTCAGTTAACAAGCCAGTTTAAAACTGGGAGGAATGGCTCAATATGAAAAGAGAGGTATGCCTCCCAGTAACATGTGGAGTACAGTACCCCTAGCTGATTATGCAAATAAAAGCTTTCCTGTATTTCTTTAAAATACAATTCTACATATACCGGTGCTAATTCTAGGAAAAACATTATAATTTAGATTTTAAGTTGCACCTTTAATTCACAGGAGTCTTAGCTAGTTTCATCCTCAGGATTTCCCACTGTTCATTTGTAAGTAATAAATCTCAACCACACTATTAAATCAAACTCTTTAAAAGCCCATCTTTTCCATATCTTTTATTCACAAAAGACATGATTTACTGTAACTAACTTCTGCTATCCACAAAATAGAATCCTAGACTTACCCTGTCACCTGGGCCCCTGGTAGAAGAAGAGCCAAATATTTTGAAGGGATGACTGACTTGTCTAAATACTTAAAACAGCACATACTACCACTTTTCCTGAAAGAGACATCATCTCTTCTCTGACCACACTAGGAGCCAAGGCAATTTTTTTAGGCTATGGGTTAAATGCAAGGGTCTAGTACCATGTGAGAGGCCCTAGCTAACCAATGCTGCTCCAGAAGTACAAGGATTTGCTTTAAGTCCTGTGTCATACCTGCCAGACCTATGTCAGTACCTTAGAAAAAGTACGGCACCTCAAATGATCCTATAGGGTGTCTGAAATGGCACTACATGTCTTTGTTTAGGCTACTGATTCCTGCTATAGATGTCTAACTAGAAGCAGGTGAAATTAAATTAGACAAATTTCAGTCACAGGAAAAACAGTGAACTATGTAATGTTAAAAGATATTCAGGTTAATGCTATGAAGATGGCACAGAGAAAAGGACAGAAAGCAATGAAGGCAAAAGGACACCTTTTTTCCATATTGCTTCTATGCTCAAACCTGCTTTATTCCCCAGCATTCCCTACTTCGGATGCTAAGGAAAGGGCTTGCCTTGCTTCAATCTACTTTAACCAGAACCAAACCAATCTTAGGTTAAAAACGAGGAATGCGCTTATTTTCACAGTGGTAGAACATATTGTTTGTGCCCTGCAGCAGTCTTGCTGTCACTAAAGTGGTTTCAAACACTTCGCATTTGCAAATCCACAAAGCCACACAAAGCATTCATGAGGCCTGGCTCTCCACTATAATCAGAATCATGTTTATAATTACTCATAATCAGCTGACTTGACGAGAATGGATAGCACATGAGACAGCATGATTGCCTCTGTACTTCAATTGTTTTCGATGTTTACTTTCAAAGCAGAATTTTACAAAACCACAGCATTTGCACTCTGTTAGAATATTAAATATCTATTTTTCTGCTCACTAAGAGGAAGAAACCTGGTTTGTACACTGTTTTCTTTGAGAGCTTCGCATATGTGCAGTTCCTGAATGCGAGAAGTTTGGTTCAGAGTAGACTTCATTCCATACTTTGGAAATACATCTTGATTAGATTATTCTGCATCTACCTAATTTTAAAAGAGGTGTTAAAAACCACTATCAGATTTCCAAATCTGGTTCACACCCTTTGGAATGCTAAGAATTTTAATATGTCTCACACTCTACACTTTACTGTAAGACTTATGAATTTTGCATTCACAATCTATACTTGTTATTAAGTATGTTATTTAAAAGGTATGAGCCATGTTACAACCATTTCTGCCTTGCAAAATGAATCAGAGAAGTCTGCTTTTGTTCATTGCAACATGAGTGTTTTATAATCCCATTATAAAATTATAATCCCATTTTAAAACCATGCTTGTCTGAAGATATGTTTCTTTTCTAATGTATTATAAGAATGTGGTAAATCTAATAGACAGCAAATAAAGCAGATGTGAACTTGCTTAGAAAATGTGCGATGTGGTGGAATGAGTTGATGCTATCTTTCAAACTTCATGGACACTTGCCCCAGGTCAAGAAAAGATGTTTTAAAATGCAAGTATTTAATATAAATTAGTTGGTCCTCCTTGACTCCCAGACACATTCAGCTTCAGTACAAGCCTTTCATATGCCTCCATATGCTCATTTTAAGTAATCTTTGCATCTGACAAATGGTACAAACCAACTCCATTTGTATTGAAGGAGCTCCTTAAATGTGAAGATCCACATTTGAAAGTAACAGGATATGCAATCTATCCATCAAAGAATATGTCAAGGCCAGGTTAGACAGAGCCTTGGGTGACATGATTTAGTGTGAGGTGTCCCTGCCCATGGCAGGGGGGTTGGAACTAGATGATCTTAAGGTCCTTTCTAACCCTAACTATTCTATGATTCTATGTCCTTTTTGTCAAGAGCAAGGGGAGTCTTATTTGAAATAACTCATGTGATGAGAGGGTCACAGGAAGGCACACCACATCAGTTTAGCCAGGCCCCATTTTCCTTCCAGAATTGCATCTCCCAAGGTGAAATCAGAATAGACTGGTTTAGACCACAACTGCACTCTAAAAGCAATAACAAGTACAGACCAAATTTACATTGGCAATACACATATGGGTTGCTATCTTGTCAGCAAATAGATTCAAAGCTAGCACCAATCCATCAAATACCCTCAGTCTCCATTACCCTTTTCTTTCACTCAATTGTTGTTTACAAACAAAAGGAATCCATTCTGTTTTTCTGAGCAGATCAAAGTGTAACAGGCTATATATGGCCTGCAGCAGAGTAAAACAGCACCACACACTATAGCATTACTGACGTAAGGTAATTACAAGCACCAGCAGTGACACATTGACTTTTGCACCTACTGCAATATTTTAAGCCTCTTTCCACTGTGTCATCAAGTACAGAGTTCAGCCACCAGTAGCCCCAGGCTAAATGTCCCAGTGCCAGACAAAAGCCCAGGGGGACAGCTCTAAACATGGACTTGCAAGCAAAGGCCTGACTCAGCACTGCCTAAGCTTCCTGGACAAGTGACTGACAGGTAAGTGTGTGCTGGCAAAGAAGACTCAATACCAAGCAGGAGACAGAAAGGAAAAACAGCACATTTCAACCATAGTGAACTGTTGGCAGAAAACTTGTGGAACATGCTCCCTTTGCTAATGGATTCTTAAAGTATATTTATAGCACAAGAACTTTTAATTACTCTCTAAAATCCTTGATTTCTGAATTTAGCTTGTTTGGGTATTTCCAGGGCTTGGCTCTCTGCCAGGCTATGCAAGCAGAGAGGAGGAAGTGGTTTATCCCACTTCCCATATCCTCATCCTGAAAGCAGAGACAAGAACTCCAAGATCTCTACCAGGCCTTGCAAAACACAGGAGCAGGCGTATGGTTCTTGATGAATAATCTACCACCCCACTAGCTATTGCCAGTCTCCTTCGGAGAAATACAGCCAGAAAGACTGCATCCGTGGTCTACTTCAAACTAGTTCCTGTAGTTCTATGGATAAACAGCACAGCCTAGGAAGACTTTCTGTGGAAAATAAGTGATGTTTTAGAAAACTCACAGTAGCAAAGAATTTTGATCTGCAACCTGTCATCAAAGCATCACAAAGCACCTGGACTGGCGAACCTGGCCTCTACAAAATGTAAACTCCATAGGGGTTGGTTCACATCTTTGCCTATCTTGTAACTCAAAGCTGGCACAGTACTCACAAATATAGAACTGCTACATTGCAAAATGGAATTCTCCTTTTCCTTTCTAAAGATGTTATGGCAATCACTGAGATATGGGACTCTCATTCCCTTCAGTATAATTTTCTGCATGAATTATGGAAACAGTTTGGTCATAGTCATGAGTATCATTTTTTAAAAATGTAACTGTTTTGCACTTCATTTCATTTTTGTAGGCACGCCCTTATACCTGGGATCTACAGATTTAACAAAACATTATTTTGTTCATCTAGCCCTTTTTTTTCCCCTCCACAATCGGCATGTCTCATTGTCTTATGAGGGTGTAACAGAATATATAATACAAAGCTCCCTTTAAGAGTCAGACCTATTAATCCTCCATTTAGCCCACTGTACAGGTTTAGCAAGATGCACAATAAAAACCTTGCTCCTTGTCTGACAATGGCAGAAGAATGCACAGCCACTGTGCATAAAGATTGTACAATGTACTATTCTTTTGCAATTTTGCAATGTGGTCTCTGCCTGGCCATCATGAAGAAAAGAACTGCTGCCTTTGGAGAAGCCCAAGTATGTATAGGGGGGTAGCACTTATATCAATGAGGGTGAATCAGAATATTCAGATCTGCCCAGAAATGAACGGCCACATTATGTGTAAGAATAGAAGCAGTTTCTATCTAATGAGGTTAGGGTCACAGATGCACATAGAGGTTGTCAGGAACTGACTCAGACTACTCCCCTGTATTTCTCATGATTCCCTACATTGTAAGGTCCTGTACTATCATACTGTTGCACACATGGTAGTTTAGAACAGTACACAGTTTGTTCGTTTCCCTTCCATAAACATGGTATAACAACTACCTACAGTAGGACAAGAATGTCAAAAGAGAAAAAAAGATGTAATAAAATAAAAGCTGTGATGCGATGAACACATCTCTTTGGAATTAAAAAACTCATTACTTGGAGAGAACCTAATCTAGACTAGAATCAGTCAGAAATTGCAAGCTACTTAGTGCACCCCATGCAGAGAAACACAGTATTGTTTTATAGACAGGCTTATGAATAATAACAATATGGGAATGGTAGGTTCCATATGACATGCTCAACTTCAGCTTAAAAGATTACCTAAGTCATTATTACAGTAAAAATTTGTGTTAATCAAGATAACAAAAAAGAAAGAGGATTTGTTTTAAGGGGAAAGATATCTCTCACAATGAATGCTTGGGAACATTTGAGCTTTCTGGGTTTGATCTACATGACTGGCTTTTAAAACTGACATAGCAAACAAATCTTGTCAGAAAATACTACAACACACCACCAAGCTGCAGCAAATGATTTCCCTTAGGGTTAGGTTTGGCCATGTGTCCAGAAAAGACAAAACAAAAGCATGTCCTTGCTAAAATAAGCCAGTTTTTCAAAATTCAGTGTCTTTCCCATACACAAAACTATTTTTGAAGCAAGGTTTTGCTCTCTGCTTGGTTTATGTGCAGAGTATGGCTTTCAACAAACGTCAGTAAGAGCAGAGCAACTTCACCAGACTCCTCAGACGATGTTTCATTGGCTGTGTAACAGCTGTATATGCTATTTAAAACTGAATAGCCCTAGGTTTATGATTAACAATTTAATGTAAGTTACATCATGGAAGAAGCATCTTGAGCAATCTTCTTTTGTAATTTCCTATACATGGTAATCATTTCAATGCAAGTTTGTGCTGGTTTTGGCTGGGATAGAGTTAATTTTCTTCACAGTAACTACTGTGGGGCGGATGATTTGTGCAGGAAACAGTGTTGATAATTCAGGGATGTTTTTACTATCACTGAGCAGCGCTTACACAAAGTCAAGGCCTTTTCTGCTCCTTACCCCACCAGTGAAGAGGCTGGGGGTACACAAGAAGCTGGGAGGGGACACAGCCAGGACAGCTGACCCAAATTGACCAAAGGGACATTCCATTCTGTATGACCTCATGTGCAGTACATAGAGCTGGGGGAAGCAGAAGGAAGGGGGGATGGAAGGGGGCAGTTGGAGTTACAGTGTTTGTCTTCCTAAATAACCATTACGTGTGATGGAATCCTGCTTTCCTGGACATGGCTGAACACCTGCCTGCTGATGGGCAGTAATGAATGAATTCCTGTTTCATTTTTCTTGTGTGCCCAGCTTTTGTTTTACCTATTAATCTGTCTTGATCTCAACCCATGGGTTTCCTCACTTTTACTCTTTCAATTCTCTCCCCCAACACACCAGGGGGAGTGAGAGAGTGGCTAAGTGGTGCTTAGTTGCCAGCTCCGGTTAAACCACGACATAGCTGTAAGTCATCTGTAAGTCCTGATGAATTAGAGGAAGCTGTAAGCAATACACAGGGAAGCCTGACAACAGTGAGCATTTGTGACTAGTTAATAACTTGGTATTAACCTTAAGTTTTGAGTTTCCAACTGCGAAATGTAATCATTAGAAACCTCCAGACTGATGTAATCTCTTACATTCCCAAGAAACAAGAATGGGCCTTTCAACCAATTTTCCAAACTGCTGTATTTATTTGTCAGTGCTTCCTGCAGAAAATTACTATGGATGCATTCATAGCTTTTGATGGCAGAACAATGAAGTTCTGGCAAATCTGGAGTTGTGCATGGTTGCAATTATGATCACGTTCACTTTATCTGTGTGAATGACCTCACTAGATTCTTACCTTTTATGACTTTATTTTCACTCAACTGGGACTACTTTCACCTTAAGGTCAATAATGCATTTGAATTATTGAGGATTTAATTGAAATTGGTAGTTTGCAGTAACATTCATAATACTGTAGCTACTTCCTAAGCACACCTGCAACAGTCTACACCCAGTGGAATTGAATGTTAGGGAACAGCACAAATAGAGGTAAAAAAAAAGAAAAACAAGATTTCCTAGGAGCTGCAGTTGTGTCAGAGGCTTTCAGGGGGCCTTCATGAACTGAGGGTGAATGAACCATGCTTGAGACTTCAATAACAAGACACAAATATTTGCCATCAGAAACAAACCCAGTAAATGTACCATTCCGTAAATACAGGCATCACGAATACAAGTGCAAAGTTTTACATTCACCTCATTTGAGCAAAACAAAACAAACAAACAAAAAAAGAAAAATTCTCAAATCTCATTGGAAGTGTGGAGGACACAGTCCTGCAGATTCTCTCTACTTACAGGCCTGCGAATTTTTTTTTTTTTTTGCTGTTAGGTTTTGGACACTCTTTGAATTACAAGTCTGATAGGGGTAGGAACTTCCTTTAGCTCTTCATACAAAAGGTGATTTACACACAACAGTATCAGCAATGCATTATACACCTACTATATATTATATATGAAACTTTAAGCTATGGAAGAGAAAACAGATTTTCTATTTAAAACCTGCAGGCAGACTCCAAATATTACTGCAGTTTCTTAGTAGAAGTAGGAATAGCTAGTCGGTTTCAGCTGTTGTGCCCTCTTCATCCACGAATTGCTTAATACAAACATCTCTCTTCACACCAAATCTATCCGATCCCAAAGATTCCCTTAGCGTTAGGAATTCTGTCTCAGTAAAGCAATCAAATGGAATGGAAGAACTGGGTCACCAATCAATTTGTTCTCTTGGAAGCTCAAAGCATCTGTAAGTTTGCTGAATTTGACTCAGTGAATGATCTTTAGTGTACAAAGGAAATTCTCAGAGGGCATGGAGCTGCCAGAGTAGCTTCTTTCACTATCGCGTCGAATTGGCCTCTTTTATTGTAAGAGGCACAGACAGGAGAAGGCAATGTACACTCTGTTGGTTCAGACCCCAAGAGCCAAGGCTATTACCATGTGTGCTAGTGACCAGCCTGACACGGGAATGGCTGCAGCTCTGCATCCAGAGTGGAGCTTTCTACTAGCCTCAACTAGGCTGTGGGTTACCCTGCTGCAATATTTGGCAAATTGCCAAATAGCCAGCTCTCCTTTATACTCAGTTGATATTAATCATAGTAGGCGGGATTGTCAGGAATGATTTATGGCTCACCTGCACAGCCAGAGGACAGTGATAGAAATCTGCAGATGAAAAGTGTGGCATTGCTGCTGTTTTTTTCCAGGAAGCAACTCATTCTCTCTGTGTGGATCTATTTTTCCATTACATAATTACATGAAATGTGTGTTTTATGGCTGAAATTGCCATCTGCAGCTACAGACAGTATTTCACAAAACCCAAATTCTGATCTGACAATTTAGCCTGTTCACTGACCTATGTCTTTCTATACCATTTCCTTTAAAGGCTTTATGTTGTTGAGATCTAATGGTATGTCTGTTTCTACATAATAGTGTACATAGTGGAACCACAAGCGAATACAGCAGGATATTCCACACAGGCAAACACAGAACATGTATGCACATATATGAAGATTGACAGAGCCAGGCATATAGGATAAACCCTAAGAATCACAGCCATGAATTATTGATTGTATCAGTATCAAGGGATCATGCAGCCAGGCTTTGTGGTGGAGGAAAACTATATGACCTCATTCAGTGTTCTTCTTTCTAATTGCCTGTTCACTATGGAAGGGATTGAAGACGGTCATCCTAAGTCCTTACAGAATTAGATGAAAAATTTGCATATCAGGGAAAGTATAAACTATCTTCTTGTCAGTCTGACATTCCTGTTCCCAGTGGATACCAAATTCCATCATTTATAGAAGTAGGACTATATTTCACTATTCTGCTACTGGGCTCAAAGTAATTCCTTCTTTTGCATAAAAATGGTCTTTGTGAGTCTGAAGGATTATACTTTAGTATCAATAATTAAGCAAGTGAGGAGCTAGGTAAAGCTACTAAAGCTACAAGACATATGTGTGTTCTATATATCTCCAGTGCAACTAAGATATTTAATTAGCTTTATCCAGATTAATAACACTGAGAAAAAATAAGGCTGATAAGAGATCCCCACACAGCCACACGTGTTTTCTGACCTATTGCTGCAAAAGTTCCTTTCCTTATTATTCTGAAGTGGCTTCTTTCCAGATAACATTTCTGTGTGGGATCACAAAGTACAGAATGTGTAAGAAACTTACATGCTGTTTTATTTGGTAAAATTTGGATTTGGAATGTAATTTTAAATTTATAAAGTCAACTTGCTGTGTTCATTCTGGGTTTGTGAGCACTGCCTTAGGTTTGGCTAATGTAGTTTTGTATTTTAATATGGAACAGAACAAGAATATACAATAATATAACAGCTCTGCCTGAGAGAGAGTTAAGACTTAACCAGAAATTCATAAAGAAATTCCCCATGGTGTAATGTGGGGTCACCTGGGCTTAGTACAGACAAAAGCCTAAATTCTGAAAATTTCTGAAAAGTACCTTAATTTTGCAATGTCAAATATGAGACATCTTGAAAAGACTGGGTTTTCAAAAGACAGATGTTCCACAGTTTTCATGGCATGAGTGCTTCTAAAAACAATGAGCCAGTAAATCCTTGAAAATGGTGCTTCATTCTAAATTAAATTCTACATAAGTTACCTTTATTAGTGGCTGGAAGCTTCTATATCTAGAGGAAAAATCTCTTCCTTGTGTCCACTGAGTAGAAAGAACTTTTCATAAGGCTGCCTTAGAATCATGATATAGCAACACCTATAGCAGATGTCACTGCACCTACACAAAGAAGGATAATGTTATTCCCCTAATTAATTTGTATCTGCTTTCTACTGTACTGCACAAAGTTACTCTGTGATCGTACCTAGTGCTAAAAAGGTATGTGGTTTATTGGAGGGTGGGGAAAGGCAGGGCAGGTTGAGGGGCGCAAGAGACCATTAATGCCTTTCTGAGATAAACTGTATTTACATTTCCCCAGTGTCTGGTGTGCAATGACCTTGGATCCTGACTGTTCTCTCAGTAGCTGTCAGGTCTGGCAGCAAAAAAACTCAGGTAACTGCACTCTCTGCTACAGCATGCTAGAGGGCAAAGGAGAGAACAGGCTATCATCTTTTAGGATGATAATATACCAGATTACTCATTCCTTTGCCTTTGTCCATTTCTTTTCATATCTCTTATACCTTGCACAGAACTGCAGAACTGCTTAGGAATGGATTGCCATCCACAGTTCCATCATTGCCCATGGGTTGCATCTCTCTTCAGATTTTAAAGGCTTAGGGTTAGGGTTTTCATGTTCCATGCTCCTTCTACTGACACCTTCCACTACCTCCTCTCCCTCAGAAAGACTTTTTTTTTTTTTCCAATAGGGTATATATTTATAAACATCAGTTGTACAAAACTACTTGATCTGCTCCTTTCTACCATGCTGGTTTTTATGTGCAATACCCAGGTTGCACAAACGTCGTACATCTTATATGTCCAAAAGAAAGAATTTACACCTAGGTATCTTGGATACAAAGACACAACATGTAATTCCTGCCCCCTAATAACAGACATTATCATAGGAAATAGACTTGACATTCAAGACTCTGAATATCTCTAACTAATAGCACTAAGTCCAAGATAACAGAAATTGGCATTCACCTATACACCTTGGATGTATAAGACTACAAAAGGGATAGTGGTACCCAATTTTACATGAAGGGCAGACAGAAAGAACAGAAATTGGGTGAAGCCCAGCCATTTCAGGAAAACCAATGTTCTAGCACTATAAGTACTCACCTCAACAGTGAAGCAGCAAGATGTGGTTTGTGGATAAACTTGTAATTAGAAGTGCACTTGACTGAGTGATTCTCAGGAACATCATATGCAAAATAAACAAGTAGTTCCAGTAATCCTAATGGCAAGAATATGAACTTTGTGCAAACCATTAAGTGGATACCAATAAGCTGAGAGCACTCCATTGAAACAGGAACTGGAAAAGAATGCAGAGATTCTCTGCCTCTCGGCTTAAAGTTTAAACTATTTTCGTTTAGCAACCATGTACAATGATACTTGTGTGGATAATGTTGTTAAAAGTAGCCCATTAAACCCTGAGCTGCATGCCAAAAAGAATCTCTGAATCACCCTTATCATCATCTTTGAGCTCTCTAAACTTTGGCTATCTTGTGTATTTATGAACATCAAAATCTTCAACACATTTCAACATCTTACTGCAGAAAAAGGTCTAAATTTTCTTTCATGCTAATTTATAAAGCAAATATATCTGGCCCTTCTATGACCATGCTGAGAAACAGTCACTGTTTTATAGGATACAGCCAATGTCCCAGCTCTCCCTGTCTGCCTATCAACTCTGGAAGAATGTGAAGAGGGATTCTGGGTTCCAGCCCTTTTCTTTGCATTTCTGAACACTTGGACAAGAATTAAGCATGTCCTCATGCTGGGGATACAGCCACAGTCAAGTATCAAAGCCTAGGTCCTTTTTTCCTAATGCAACATTGGAAAGAAGAGTCTTCCCTTCACCTAACTCCATCCTTTTCTTCTCCCCATGATTGTCCACTCTTTTGACTGTATCACTGAATTTGATTGCACAAGAGTCACTTGAATGCCAATCAAAATGTTTAACTTTCCATTCACCTGCACACTCTGAGACATAGGATCTTCTTCAAACAGTCACTATATGATTTGCAGGTAAGGAAAAGTGAACAGGCTTAAAATGAACTGAACTGCCCCATATATACAGGCATTGCTAAACAGCAGTCTTTGTTTATGCTACACCTTATTTTACCTTCAACCCACAGTGACTTCATCACATCGAATTTATAAAATCTGAACGTGAATTCTTACAAACCAAATGTATTTCATTTATTCAAATTGGTATATCTTTCCTTAAGTAAGCTGCCTTGAGGAATCTGCTAGGGCTAAGACAATGCCTGTAACTGTGCATCAAGATAAAGGCCCTAAGAACTGGCCAGCTATTCCCACAGAACATGGACAGGAGATGATCACACATACCCAGGAAGCCTACACTGCCCCAGAACCAAAAGCAATATAACCGCATCAGCCCAAGACAGCATTTGAGCTACAGGCAAGTTGAGCCTATGGCAATAGCCTTATTGATAACTGAACTATATTGTATGAGCATAATTAAACAAGGATCTGCTGGGCAAACTCATGTAGAAAAAGAGAATCTATGGATTATGGAAGGAGGGGCTGGCCATTTGGGAGAAATACAGGACAGTTGTTAGAGGATGTAGGGAGGCAATTAGGACAGCTAAGGCCTCCCTGGAACTTAATCTTGCAAGTCGGGTTAAGGACAATAGAAAGGGCTTCTTCAAATACATAGCAGGTAAAACTAACACAAGAGGCAATATAGGCCCACTGCTGAATGAGGTGGGTGCCATGGAGACAGAGGATATAATAAAGGCAGANTAGAAAGGGCCAAATACATAGCAGGTAAAACTAACACAAGAGGCAATATAGGCCCACTGCTGAATGAGGTGGGTGCCATGGAGACAGAGGATATAATAAAGGCAGAGGTGCTGAATGCCTTCTTTGCCTCTGTCTTTACTCCTGCAGACTCTCCCCAGGGGCCTCAGATTCCTATAGCCCCAGAAAGAGTCAGGATAAAGTTGGAGTTTGCTTTGGTAGATGAGGATTGGGTTAGGGATCAGTTAAGCAATCTGGACATCTATAAATTGATGAGTCTGGATGGAATACACACGAGTGGTGAGGGAGCTGGCAGATGTCATTGCTAGGCCGCTCTCTATCACCTTTGGTGAGTCGTGGGAAACAGGAGAGGTGCCTGAGGATTGGAGGATGGCAAATGTCACACCAGTCTATAAGAAGGGCAAGAAGGAGGACCCGGGTAATTATAGACCGGTCAGCCTTACCTCCATCCCTGGAAAGGTGATGAAACAACTTATTCTTGACACCATCTCTAGACATATCAAGGATGAGGGGGTCATTAAGAGCAGCCAACATGGTTTTACCAAGGGGAAGTCATGTTTGACCAACCTTATAGCCTTCTAAGAGGAAGTAACTAGGTGGATGGATGATGGTAGAGCGGTAGATGTGGTTTTTCTTGATTTCAGTAAGGCATTTGATACTGTCTCCCACAGCATCCTCATAGATAAGCTAAGAAAGTGTGGGCTCAATGATCAGGTAGTGAGGTGGATCGAGAACTGGTTGAAAGGAAGAAGGCAGAGAGTTGTGGTCAATGGGGCAGAATCTAGCTGGAGGTCTGTGACCAGTGGAGTCCCTCAGGGGTCGGTGCTGGGACCGGTGCTGTTTAATATTTTCATCAATGACCTGGATGAGGGAACTGAGTGTACCCTCAGCAAGTTCGCTGATGATACTGAACTGGGAGGAGTGGCTGACACACCAGAAGGCTGTGTCGCCATTCAGCGAGACCTGGACAGGCTGGAGAGTTGGGCGGGGAGAAACTTGATGAAATTCAACAAGGGCAAGTGTAGAGTCTTGCATCTGGGGAAGAAAAACCCCATGGACCAGTACAGGTTGGGGGTTGATCTGCTGGAAAGTAGTGAACGGGAAAGGGACCTGGGGGTCCTGGTGGATGGGAGGATGACCATGAGCCAGCAATGTGCCCTTGTGGCCAAGAAGGCCAATGGCATCCTAGGGTGCATTAGAAAGACTGTGGTTAGTAGGTCAAGAGAGGTTCTCCTCCCCCTCTACTCTGCCTTGGTGAGGCCGCATCTGGAATATTGTGTCCAGTTCTGGGCCCCTCAGTTCAAGAAGGACAGGGAATTGCTTGAAAGAGTCCAGCGCAGAGCCACAAAGATGAGTAAGGGAATGGAACATCTCCCTTATGAGGAGAGGCTGAGGGAGCTGGGTCTCTTTAGATTGGAGGAGACTGAGGGGTGACCTCATCAATGTTTACAAGTATGTAAAGGGTGAGTGTCAGGACGATGGAGCTAGGTTCTTTTCAGTGATGTCCAGTGATAGGACAAGGGGCAATGGGTGTAAACTGGAGCATAGGAGGTTCCATGTGAACATCAGGAGGAACTTCTTTACTGTGAGAGTGACAGAGCACTGGAACAGGTTGCCCAGGGGGTTGTGGAGTCTCCTACGTTGGAATTATTCAAGGCCTGTCTGGACAAGTTCCTGTGTGATGTACTCTAGGCTACCCTGCTCTTGCAGGGGGGTTGGACTAGATGATCTTTTGAGGTCCCTTCCAACCCTTAGGATTCTGTGATTCTGTGAGGGGACCAAAAAAAAAAAAAAAATATCTCAACCCATCACAGAGCAGAGAAGTGAAGAAGTAAGACATGGCCTATTTTATAGAAAACCAGGCTAGTAAGAAAAGAATATCTTAAAAATTAATCACTCTTATGGCATGACACTCTTATGGCATGAATTCTGTGTATGATAAGAAAAGTATCACACACAGAATTCTGTGTGATTCTGTGTGTGATACTTTTCTTATATGCACACACCCAGACCAATTCTAGTATCTGCATAATTTCAGTCAATGGATATCCCAACTGTGGGAAAAATTTTGGTCATGGACTCAGAAGATGCGAACATGAAATTGGATCTTCCTCAGTTCTACTACTCACAGAACTATTTGTAATTCAACAGACATAAACCAGACGAGGTGTTCTGGCAGATCCACCAAAGTGCTCACTTACTTCCTTTCCTGGCATGCTTCTAGTTGCAAAAATTACAGCTTTGTTCTCCAGGTGTGTGATAGAGCAACTACTGAAAACACTGGGTTTATCAAACATACCAATACCAGACAAAAAATCCCCATGCTGCAGAATTTCTCAGAGTTCCACCGATTTGTGCCAAAGGCTTTTTCACTTTCATTACTTCATGGTCCAACCAAAAAGTAGGTATGAATCCATATTTTTCTCACTATCCAGTTAGCAGTGCTCTTTGCTTTTAATTCCCAGCAGGATCAAGTATCAATGAATAATTAACAAGAGTGCTTGAAAGTTCAGAAATACAGCCTAAGAACCAGAATGTTTTCAGATGAATGCATATGCTTTATTGATCAATTTTAGAGTGGCCAATCCCAAACTACTTCTTCGTTCTCTTTCTAATGGCCTAGATTAATAACAAAATACAAATCCCCTTACCAAACACTACAGAAAGTCAATCATGCCACTGAGGCTACAGCTTTTTTACATCAGAGATCAACTTCTGCTTAAGAAATGAAAAGCTTATATATTTTCCACAAAACAAACCCAAAATTTAAAAATAACCCGGCTTTTAACCATGGATTTTGTCAAGATTTTCCACTCTATTTTCTGTTCTTGGGAGCCACAATACATAACAGTACAAGTGATAGAACAGATGATAGGACAGATTGCCATGTCATCCTTCAAAGAGCCAAAATAGACTCAGAGGTAGAAATGCAGGATATTTACTCTAGTTAGAAGTATTGACACTGTTTTCCTATATATGACTTACTTCCTAGGGTAGGTTCTTGCAACTGATTTGCTACCAATAGCATAGTCCATAGCCTAACGATGAGTAGTCTCAAAATAAGACCCTGCAGGAGTGCTTTTTTTCTGTACTAGGTGGGAAAGGTGCATGTAACTGCACTGCTGCAAGTTCAAATCCCTTCTGATAGAACTGAATCTTGACGCTTTGTAGGCCCTGCTGGTAACTGTAGTATCAGGGCTGGCAGGCCTTCATCCCTGAAGCTGGGAGTCTGACTGTGTGTTGATTCACTGACAGCTTCAAAACCCCTCTAGCCTTGTGTCTCAGAAGTTGTATTTAGGGAAACTGGGAATAACTGAAATTTATGTCAATAACTTGTAACAATTTCTCTTTGCAATTCTAATTGCTCCCATCTAAACTGGCAGGACTCTTCTTTCAGATTTCTCAGCACAGGAAAGACATGGACCTGTTGGAATGGGTCCAGAGGAGGGTCATAAAAATGATCACAGGGATGAAATACCTCTCCTATGAGGGAAGGCTGAGATAGTTGGGGTTTTCAGCCTGGAGAAGATAAGGTTTTGGGGAGACCTGACTGTGTCCCAACGCAATGCGAGATTCAGGTAGGCTTGCTAAAATTAAGAATGGATTCCCTCTGCATGGCTGTTATATATTATGATTTGGCATTTCCACGATCTAGTTAGGCTAAAATATTTCACTGTTACAACAATCTGCCAGTGAAATCCCTTCTCTCTCATGTAGTTTCCAAGCCAGTATCTACCCAGACAAAACTCGGCCAGTCTTACGTAGATTTGTGTAGAATGAAAACAATGTGATTCACATTGATGATTGCTTCAGTGTTTAGAATAATATTTTTACAACAGCCTATAAAGATGATGTAAACCTTCCGCAAAAGGTTACAGTATGCCCTCTGACGTTTTATTCAGCTGTTGCTCTGTTCACAACTTCCACTGAACTATGGACAGTGGTTTAGGTGTGGGCTTGCCAAAACCTCGTAGTAAAGAACTAAAAACCTCCCACTACTCTGTAATGTTTTGTTGTATTACAGCTTAAAGCCATAGTAAAGCCTTCTAGGAAAGGCTCTGAAAACCCCTGGTATCAAAATCACTGTGGTTCTAATGTCATTTGAGACAAAGAAGCAGCCACAAGGCCAGTATAATGTTTGCCACACAAAAATGTGGAAAACAGGAGTTCCACCTTTCTTAACACCAAGCAACAGTGAATAGGAATGCAAGCTGGAGCTGGCCACAGCCTGCTGGAGGCTGCAAGCAGAGGCAGAGAATACTCAGAGATGGAATGCCACTGTCTGAAGCCTGTTCCTCTCCTACATGGCCATAAAGGGTTGCAGTAACCAGCCATAACCCTAAGACAATGAAGAGTAAAATATAAAATCATCTATTTGTGACAACAGAGAGTAAAATATTAAACCATCTCAATAAATTGTACCATAATGAGCCTACGTTGGAGATATTCAAGGCCCGTCTGGACAAGTTCCTGTGTGATGTAATTTAGTTACCCTGCTCTCGCAGGGGGGTTGGACTAGATGATCTTTCAAGGTCCCTTCCAACCCTTAGGATTCTGTGATTCTGTGATCATCTTCCAGGCCTATCTGGAAAGACCAGAGACCTGCTCATTGCCACCTCCCATATAACCTCCCTTGTCTCTGCAGTTCAGTTAGCAGAACTGAGTGCACAAAAACTCCTTATCCACCACAGCACAAAGGCCTACACTGTTAACTGTGACACCTAATGCTTTGAGGCATGCTTTGAAAGCAGGTGTTAGGACTTTGGGAAAGTTCAGGCAGTCTAGCTCCATCCTGTATGTTTGTTTAGTGGGTACTGAAGTGGGCTAATGAACATCACAGAACAGATTTTGCATCACTTTTCTGCAGAACAAAAACCTCTCCCAGTCTTACTATCCTTTAAGAACCCAGACATATAGTGGAAGACATGAGTCATCTGGAGCTACTATAGTCAGAATAATGTAACTGCAGCTCATATACAACGGTGCAGCAATGAAAAGACTCGCGATCATAAATATTTTTGTGACTACAGTGTCTTCTGTGAATGCGGAGCAATGCAGTCACAGTCTTGACATCGTGACTGGTATCAGTCTGCCTTATGACTGGGTCAAAAGATATTGTCATAAAAGTTACACAACTGTCAGCCAACAATTACTCTTGGCAGCAAATTTAATAAAACACTTTGGCATCCATTCCTAGAAGCCTAGAACTTACACAGCTTCTCCTCATCTTTTCCATGTGCACTTTGAATGGCAATATCATACCCTCCACCTCTGCTTATAGCTTCAACATGTGCAATTTTACACATAAAAAAAAAAAAAGCTGCTTTTTAAAAGCATAAATAAATTTGTTTGCAAAAATCAGTAATGACAATAAAACAATGCTGGTGAAAACAGAGCTAGTGTGCTGTAGACCATTAGCTTTCCAAACTACTGTCTAATTTAAGACTGAAACAGAACAATCATACTTTAAAAAGCAGATGACTTACTAAATACTAGCTTTTTCTGAATTAAACGTGCTGATTTAGTATCTAAGACATAGTTTTAATGTAACAAAAATATCCTAGACCCAGTAACTACAGGGCAGTGAAGAAAAAGGAAATTCTTCATTTGCTGGACTGGGAAAGTAAGTGAATGGGACTATCTTCAGCCTAGCAAAAAGTTTCCTCCTAGTAGAACTGAGAATTTTCCTTGTGCTGTGCCCAGTCTGGGATTAAACACAGTAGTTCAATTTCCAAAATTGTCAGTCAAGACCTTCTCACACAACCTAAATTCATTTTGAAATGCTAAGTGAAATATATGAAATAGAAGCAAGTCATTCAGTGTTCACAAAATGCAGTTGATTTAAAGCAAACTATATAACCTGCTGTATGGGTTGACTTTTATCTCATGTGGGCTTAGTTAGCAGAGCTAAAAATGTTAGCCAATACGAGATTTGAGGCTGTCTTCTGAACAGATACAGATGATAACCTTGTGAGCTCAGCTGTCTGCTCCAATCGCCTTGGTGTAGTGTGTTTCCAGTAAAAACTACAGGAATTTAGACAGTTTGTACTAATTGAAATTGCCCAACTACACACTTTGCACGCAAATGCTGTGGAAGCACTGTGGAAGCTTCCTCATTGGGGCTCTAAATATGAGTTACCAGAACTCTGAATAAACTCTTTCCAAACAAAGTCTTCCATTCCTAGGGAATAACTAGCAATCTTCCTGTGCCATTGGTACCACACCTGCAAATGTAACTTTTTTTCAGGACTTATTCCAAATCTTAAAATTTACCCGAATTGTTAACACTTTTTGCTTCCTTAATAAGGGGCTTACAATACCAAATGTTATTTATCGTAAAGGCCCAGCTCTTTGAATCCTGAGATTATCATTCCACATTTCTTTTACAAAGTTAAAGCAGAGGGTATGCTGGTGTTTGACAGTACTCAAAAGGGATGATTTATGTGCTGAAGGCATTCTATCCACGGCACCATGGAGTTACACACAGGCTAATTCACCCTGCTGCACAATTCAGCCTATCAATACAGCATGCACTGGTACAATATGCATGTATAGAGCAGCACTGATACAGGTAAATTTCAGGCCTTCATGACTCCATAGGAAAGCACATGAAATAGAAATCACCAAAAGAAGAAAGCAAATTCAGTGAACACTTTTGTTCTGGCTTTCATGATCTGGGGGCTAGTTTCATTAGCTCTAAACAGGATGCCTGACTCTGCCTTTCAAATAGGAGAGCATTTTGACAGCAAGGCCATCATGCCTCCACCTGCTATACTGCCATCTCCTGCTGTCTTTAGACCATGTACCACTTCTTTAGCCTAGAGGAGCTATGTCACCAGAAACTCTCCAAAACCAACTTTAAATGTCACTGCTGGGTGACATGAAGCACTGGCAACTGCACAGCGCCTGGTCTCCACAGTTCTCGAAACTACTCATATACTCACAAACAGGAAGATCCAGGATGGAAAATCAAGTCTAAGATGCTGAGTAACCAGAGAATTCCTGTAATACCAGGCTACTGGGCCATTCCCCAAACTTCGGCTAAGCATTTGGGCAATATGCTCTACAACTGTTTTAAATACTAAATGGTGTCGGATTACTTATGACTTGCCACTGTTCCCTTTCAGGAGTTCTGTTACTGTATTATTGCTAGAGGTCAGATGCCCTGAGGACAATATCATCATGGCTTGACCGTGCAAACGAATATTTGGGAAGAGGACAATATAAGTGGGAAGCATCCTGGCACGAATACAGGCTTAATGTTGCTTTTTAGCTATGATTCAGCATGAAAAATCTTTGCAGGGAAACAGGTGAACAACACAGCGTTGATTTACTCAGCAGATAGAAACGTTAAACTTAGAAGTATACACACTCCATTAGAAACGCACAGCCCCTTAGCCTGCAAACGGATCCAACACTTCATTATGCATGTGCTTACACAGGTCGTGGGTGTTCCTGCTAGTCTTACCGGAGGGGGACAGGGCACCTCCTCCCTGCGGGGATGCCCGATCCAGATCCCGGCCCCGCCAGCGCAGCCGCTCCCCTCTTTGGGCCCTGCAGGATTTCCTGCCTTAGCAGCCCCTCAATTCCTGGAAACGGTTTCTCCCGAGGGCAGGAAGTGTGGCGCGCCGCCGCCCGAGGGGGCGAGAATCCCCGGGCGGGAGAGGCACGGCTGCAGGGGCCGCAGGGGCCGCAGGGGCCGCAGGAGCCGTCGCACCTCACCCGAGCAGCGGCACCGCCTCCTTCCCTCACCCTTTTTCCACCGCCCCCGGCTCTAACGGCTCTAACGGCTCTAACGGCACCGCGGGCTCCAGCGCGTTCACGTGACAGCCCGGCGCAGCCCGCCCCGGGGGGCTGGTTGGCTGCTTGGGGTGCGCCGGCCTCTCCGCTCCCCGCCGGCCGGCCGGGCGGGGCGGGGCGGGGCGGGGCAGGGCAAGACAGCACAAGACAGGACAGGGCGGGCCGAGCCGAGCCGTCGGCCGTGCAGTGCAGTGTGACACCACACCGCTGAGGAGGTGAACTGTGCGGACAGAGCAGAGCGTTGCGCGCGGCGGCTGGCACTTCTACCGTTGTCCTCAGCAGGTCCCGCTCTGCGCTCAGGTGAGACGCGCGGTGCCGGTGGGGCTCACGCGGGCAAGGAGGAAGGGAAGCAGGCGCCCCTGCTGCCAGGCACTGCCCGAGTCTTCTGAGGCGCTCGTCGTGCCGGACGCGTAGGGACGCGGGTGACCCAGCGGGCTCGGGGCGGGGCCGGACGGGGTGGCGAGCTCCGCTGGATCCGAGCAATGTGGGAAACTGCTGGCGCGGGAGTCGCTGACAGCTGCTGCGGAGACGGGAGCTCGGCGAGAGGCCGAGCCACTGCGGGACTCGGGACGGCGCTGCCCAGAGGGCTGTGGTACGCCGGCCGCCGCCACCCCTCTGAGGGGGCAGGTCTTGACAAGAGCCCCGGCTGCTCCAGAGCGCTGAGCGGGGCTGCCTCCTGCTTCTGGTTGGGGGGGGGGGAACCCGGCACCTGTGTGGCCTGACCTGGTGTCCTGTAACCTTCACCGGTAAGGCTAAGAATGCTGACCGTTCCCTTGGGTGTGCAGACGGTCCTGCTGCAACGCTATTGAGTTGTTAAATACCGTTAGATGTATTTATTCTGTCGGTGAAGACGTAAATAGTGTGCTGTGGTATTTATCACTGCGGCTGATACGACTTTTACTTGTTCGTGCAGAGGGCTTTTTTATACTATTTATTCTGTCTACCCCCTCTTTTTGAAAATACAATGGGCAAAACTAAAATTTGTTTGTATTTTACTTTTTAGATATTGATCTGACACATTTGCCCTAAAAATTAAAGTTACATCTTGTTTAGATTCTTCAGGCTCTTTCTAAATGTACTTTGTTTGAAAAGCAGTTTATCGAATTAATGTAGCATGCCCAAAGATAACTTGAGTTGACGTACGAGCAAAGTAACATCTATCGCATGAGCAAAAATGGAATATTCCTGCCCTTGGGTTCCATTTTAATCTTAAATTATTAATGAGTTTCTGCATTACATGAATGAAATTTGCAGACAGTACAGAGTGCAAATGCATGCAGAAAACCAGATACAAGAGGAGCTGGTTATGAAGAATCATGTGTCTCCAGAAAGACTAGCAAGAGGAAGTTAGAGAGCCCCTTCTGTTCCTTAGAGCTGTTGAGAACCTCTAGGGGTGAAGCAGTGAGCCATATACAGCCCAGCAATTTAGCAGGTCTCAGGAATCATAAAAAAAGTAAAACTTTTCCCTTCAGAGAGGGGACCATAGAAAATTAGAGCTTTAGTACATATACTTTTGTTTAGCAGCTGTTAGAACTGAGTTATTGTGGGTGCTCCTAAGGTAGGGTTTAGTGGTAATCATGGTCTCCAGTCTTCTTTTAGAATCTGATTGACGACTTCTTACCAAATGCCATCATTTGTACTTAGTTAAATAAAAGTATTTGCATCATATGTCATTAGTTACTTTTGTCTGTGTAATCAATACAGGGAAAAAATCATGTATTGTGAAGGGACACCTCAGAAAAAGCACACTTGCCTAAACTGAAGTAGGAAGGGAAAACGTGTATTTATTATAGATTCTGGCATATTAAAGGTTTGAAAATATGTTAAGAGGAAATGTTGGGTTAGGCATCAGTGGGAAGCAAAATTTTGACTGTCTGTTTGACCATGTAATGTACAGCAAGTAAGGTGTGTCATAGTAAATATTACAGCAGTGGGCTAAGGTTCTGCTCTTTCTTTTACTTGAAATTCTTTCAATATTTGAACTTTTAAAAGCAAAATCTTGAAGTAAGGCCATATTAAGCAAAGCAGAAACATGCTTATAAGGAGTTACTTTTCTTCTACCTAATCCCTCTAAGTTTGTTGAAGAAATTTGGGCAGATGTTCTGTAAATGTATGATGTTACAGAAACGTGAAACAGAGACGATAGGCAAGTAAAAGGAAGCTCTTAGGCAGGTTGAGAGTATAAAATTCTTCAATGTTGTTAGTTTGGTAATAATCTTAAAACTGGGTGAGATAAAAGACTGGATTGACTTTGGCTACTGAACAACCTAGAGGTAAAGCTGGAGTGGATTTCAGGAGAAAATTGGGCTGAATTTTCCTTGAGTTTTCTCTAGTGTCATTGTGTTAGTAGAATTACTTGTCCTTAGCAGAAGCTTCTAGGCCAGATCATACATGACTGGTTGTGCATTGGAACAAAGGAGCCATCCAGGGAGCCCAGTGTTCTACATTGTATCATCTTCTTGGGAGACTTGGGCCTGACTTGCGCTGCAATTGTATCACCTATCAACCTGTGGGAACAGCCACCTGCTCCGCTTCTTGCTGCTTGTTTAAAGGAAGTTCTTCACCTGGGAGAATAAGACCATATCAATACACCTTTCACTGATTGTTCCTGACTTTATTTTCCCTCAGCTTATGGTGACCTTACTGCAGGTCTTGCAGACAGCACCATAGTGAGTACTAGTTCATGTAATGCCTGCCTGAGTGAGGAGCAGATAGGAGAGAGGGACCTAGAACTGATGCTCTCTGGTGCAGGCATGCAGGGTAAGAGTCACATAAAGCCAGCTCCCTTTTCAGCTGTGAACTCAAGACTCAGAAAAGGAAGTTGCATGTAAGGTTTAGCTGCTGTATTCTTCTGAGTGCAGATCTTCATCACAGAAATAAAAGATCTTCCACTACCATGGTGTGGTAGATATTTATAATTTGGTGTTGTAATCAGGCAGCACAATGCTAATTAATATTGGAACCTTTCTTTTGTGGTCCTAATTATCTTCAAACCCAGAATGCAGAAGTAAGGTCACGGGGTTGGAAGCCAGAAACTTTTTTTTTTTTTCTTTCTGTGAAGTGGGACTTTTAGGCTTATGCTTTAGTAAGGTGAAAATCAGGTTTAACTGCATTTCTATCTGTTTACACTCTTCCAACAACTGGTCTGACTTTACAGCATAAGAATTAAAAAACTCTCAGCAAGCAGGAGAGTCTCAATGTGGCCTTTAAGAGAACAATAATGTAAATTATTAATGGCTTCTGAATAAGAATTATAAATGAGCTGGTAGAAGGGCTTTACATGTCTATTTCAGAGTGAGAAGGATCTCTATGTATCTGCGGAGGCTATGTCTGTAGATTTTAATGAGAGCAAAGCACAGAAAGGCTGGTTGAAATGTCTCAGTGTAATAAAAACAGAGAAATCTTGTGAGATTTATGATCAGATAAACTAGTTCTTTTTTTTTTTTTGTTTTGGTGCTTGGTTGGGGTTTTTTTTTTTGGGTTTGTTTTGGGTTGGTTTTTTTTTTTGGGGGGGAAGAAGTTGCAAATAACTTCTGATCTGCCATCAGTACTGAGGGAACAAATGAATAGTAAGCTATCACATAAACAGGTATTAAATAGTTTGAGAGCCCTGTGTGTGCTAATGCCACTATTTAATTCATTATTTGGGGTTTTGTTTCACTGTGGGGTAAGGCTGTTATTTGTAGTGCTCACAAAGGGAACTATGTGTGGAGACTTTAAGGGCCTGCCTTCAGAAAGTCAGGGTGAACACAATAGAAAATTTGGTGAGAAGATTCTTGACAGTCATAGCTGCATGAAACATGCCAGTTGAGGAAGACAGATATGGTCTTGGCCACTAGAATGTGTATGGATAAGTAACAATGCTGCTTCCAGGGAAGGGAAGCACATCTAAATGGCTGTAAATATCATGCCTCTAATTCTAGTGTCAATTCTGGTGTTTTGCCTATTCCGCAAAGATGGAATGAGGTGTTCTTTCATTTTCCTGTTTGCCCTCACTATTGTCTTGTGAAGAGTATCTACAGAAAATGGGAATTTCTGTGAGAGACTAACTTGAATTGTAAATTCAACTCCTAAATGTTGCTGCTAAGGAGGAAGAAATGCCTAGAAAAGCTGAGCAGGTCTCCAGCCTCTTCAGCGGAGTATTTGCCTTTCACTTCTGCTTTTCAAGATAGCATGAAACCTCTGAAAGCTACTTGTATCATTGAGTGTTGCATTTAGAGCAGCATCTGAGGTGAAATCAATGTTGCTCTCACCTTAGGTTCTTGGAAAATCCTCAGGCTTACTCCTGGATGGAAACCAAGCCACAGTAATGCAGACATTTACCAAACCAAGTGATTCACTTGTATGATTAATTTAATTTGTGACTAAAGGTGAAAGCAGCACAGAAGTCCCAGTTCACATGTCATCAGGCTGGCAGCTTATCTTTTAAAGTCTTGTGGACAAAAAAAACCCAAACAAACACTCTTTAGGGTCTTTAAGCTAATGTATGAAGAACTGTTTAACTGTGATAAGCAGTGTTTGGTTCTGACATGAAAGGTGGTTTTGGGTTTGTTTTTTGTTTTGTTTTTTTTTTTTTCTTTTTTCCCTAAATCCAGAGGAAAATTCTTCAAGAAAAAGTTCTATTTAACAGAGCTGTGTCCATCTCCAGTTATGTTCAAAAGCTCATCTATCTACCCATGATTTCTTCATGGCAGTGGGGTAAAGATGCAGATATTCAATTAACTTCTTTGAAGGGCTGTTTTGTTGAGAAGCCTTTTTTCCAATATGAAATGTATCATAAGAAATGCCTTTGCTATTGCATGTATTGTAATTTTAGGTTGAAAACAGTAAGGCTTATTCTTTCTCTTCTTTTTTTTTTTTTTTTTTTTTT
>NDXB01013652.1:27723-40354 GCA_002631895.1 Agapornis roseicollis
TTTTTTTTTTTTTTTTTTTTTTTTCTCCTCTCCCTTTCAGGAGTACTGCAGTAAGAGAAAGACATGAAATATCTTTAATGGACTTCTGCTTTTGATCAAGCTGTTAAAAATGGATATGAACATTATTTTCTCCTGTGAGGTAAGTATTCTTAGGGAGAAATTTAAAAAAAAAAAAAAAATAAAAAAAAAACTGGCTAATTTCACTTAGCATTGTCTGTCACTACTGCTGTTCTGTCCAGCAGCTTTTCATCAGGTGTTTTGAAATTATAGCATCTGTGACTTGGAGAAATTTGTACTGAAAGTCTGTGCTGAAAAGTCCTAGAATTAATCCTTTCACTTACAGGATTAGTCAGACTTGTTCTGATATTCCAGTAGATAAAAACATATGTGTAAAAGATCTGCGTTGTTGCAATGCTAGTGTAATGAGTGGATTCTACACATAGTAGCTTTTGACCTAGTGTCAAGCTTTTCTTCAAGGCATCAAATAAATGTAAGCTGTGAAGTCTAATTTTCAAGAGTGAATACTTCTGCAGGCTGACTGAAGGTGCAGGAAATGAGTGAGAACCTGGGATAGAGAAAGCGTTTGTACCAAAAATACGCATGTACTCTTCCATGCTACCAGGCAGCTTTCTGTTTTCTTGCTCTGTGTAGCCTAAGAAAAAGATGGGGCTATTGCCAACCTGAATTACAGATGCATATTAATAATGCTTTTGCCAAGTCCCACACTCAGATCTTCACAGGTTCATACAGTAAGCATGTAAGATAGTAAAACGAAATAAATCTCCTTAATTTAGGATCACAGGAAAATTCAGGTTGTCTGTGACCTCTATATGAAGCTACCTGCTCAAATTCTGTAGTAGTCAACAAAATTAGGTTGTTTTTACCCATTGGCATCCCAGTTTGTTATATGTTCAGAAGCATTAACAAAAGGTACATTTATATCTTTACATATGTACTAAAAGTTCATTATAATAATGCAGGTAAGAACATAACATGCTACTAAACTTTGTCAGACAAGAAAATATTTTAATTAAGACAGGATTGTACAATAATGGGCTGCCTCTCTGAACAAAGGAAACAATAAATCTCTAAAGTGTTCGGTTCTTGCAATTACAAATGAAACCTCTACAGGTCATTTAATGCAGTGACACGCTGCCAATATTTTCTAGACTGCTTTGCTTCAAGAATGACCCTTCCCAGGCATCTCTAGGAAATCTACTTACTTCCTCATGTAAGAAAAATTGCTTTCACATAATAAAGGGAAGTGAAGGCGTTGCTTATCCTGACTCATATATGTTACTGAAACATTTCCTCTGAAGTATAAATATTTGTTCATGGAAAAACACAGTGACAATGTGAATAAAAATAAGCATCTCATCAGGAAGCTTAGGGAGCAATCTCTCCCCTGGGCTCCCAAAGTAAACACAAACAGGCATTCCCCCCCATCATTATGTACTACCAAACAGAATGTTTTGTGAGCCCTAGAAATAATTACTTCAGTGTTTTGGCCGGGAAGGTCATACAAAGAAGGGGTTAATGCTGTCAGGAAAAAGACATTTTGGAATTCAGAGCCTCATAGGAGGATCATTGAAGTGAACAGGCACTTGGTTTACTTTGTATTTATGCTTACCTCAATGTGCTTTGAATTGATCCCTCAAAATTTGTAATTTAATAGCTTTAATAGTTACATTAGTAATTTAATGAGCCTCATCCAGCACATTATCAAAGACAAATACAGACTTTGTGAACAAAAATGAAAGTCATTTTATAGGTAATGCAGTTCCTGAAAGCCAGTATATAATATTACATGTATTCAAGTTCTGATTGTCGCAGTTTAACCCTAACTGGTAGCTAAGTGACATGCAGTTGATTGTTCACATATTCCCCCCCAAGTGAGATGGGAAGGAGAAGTGGAGGAAAGGTAAAACCTGTTTAAATTGTGAAAACAGTTTAATAATTTAAATAAAAGATAAGAATATAATAGTAATGAAAAGGGAGACAACAAAAAGAGAGAGAGTAATAAAACCCAAGTTAAAAAGGAAGTAATGCACAACACAATTGCTCACCATCTATTGACCAATACCCAGCAAGTCCCCAGGCAACAGTCATTGCTCCTGGCCAGCTCCCCCAATCTATACACTGGGCATGATGTGCTGCTGTATGTAATACCCTATTGGCTAGTTTGTGTCAGGTGTCCTGTCTCTGCTCCTTCCCGGCTTTCTGTGACCCTCCTCACTGGCAGAACATGGGAGACTGAGAAATCCTTTATTAGAATAAGCTTTACTTAGCGACAACTAAAACATCGGTGTGTTATGAACATTATTCTCATGCTAAATCCAAAAATGCAGCACTGTACTAGCTACTAGGAAGAAAACTCACTGTATCCCAGCCAAAACTAGGACAATGATGCTATTAATTATTTAATATATGCCAAGAGTGATCTCAGCATCACAAGGTACTAACTAAGGCAAATGGCACACCTAAGAACCCAAATATCTCTCTTCACCTTTGATTCCAATGTCAAGTCTCACTTCCCAGCCTGATTTTCTGTATTTAAATGATTTCTGAGTAACATGCATAGCTTAAATAGTTAAGTCACAGAATGACATTCTTGGAAACTCGCTGTTTCCACACTAGTTTCTCTTGCTTCTGTGATTGGGTCTCACTTCTTGAAGAGAACAAATCTGCAGGTTGGGGCAAAAGTTAATTTACATTTTGTCATGTGCTTCAGTTGAAAAAATGCTTCATCTGTGGAAGGCATGTCTTTGTAGAGGTGTTATTTGCTCTTTAATATCCCAGTCACAGCTTACTTGCTTATGGGCTTTTATGTCTCTTGAGGCATTATGAGATGAGTAATAGTTAATTTAGCTCTTGGTTAAAAAACTTAGTGCTCTCTCAGAAATTACTTTCTCCACACTCAGTGGAATAAAATAGGTGCATGTGTGTTAGCAGCTATAGTGTAGAGTCTGGCAAATTAATTTAGCTGACAATTTAGGTAGGTAAAAACAAAGCTCTGGACTGTGCAAAAAAATCTGCTCCCAAAATATTTAAATGCTGCAGTTATCTGTTTGTGTATGTGTAATTGGAAAGTGATGTTTTTTTTTCTCCATACTTTCCAAATAACACAGTTTATGTAGTAGATTCAATTCTTTAAGCTCCCATGTCTTTTGCCTAATATGTATTTCAAACCTGTAACTGATACTTCAACAGGCCCTGGAGGTAGTATGTCCCATGCCGTCTATAAAAACTGTAAATATATGCAAGAAATATGTGCTTTCATGGTTTTTGAATAGTGGCAGTGTCATTTTTGGTAACTATTTCTGATAAACATAATTTAGGAAAGTCTTATCAAACTGTCTGCAATGAAACATGCAAACTGTCTTCATTCCACTCTTCTTAGACTTGGAATCACTTGTGTGCATTTGCTAGTATGGATCACTTGTGCACATTCATTTGCAATTTCTGCTATTACTGTTATCCTCCAGCTACACTGTTTTGCTAGAATCTATAGAATGTGTTTCAGTGGCAGAAAGATATCCATCAGAACCAACCCTGGTAATGTTCTTTCTGCATATGATCTAAGGTCTTGGCTCAAAGGGGAAACAAAGTGGTACTAGATTTGCCTGGACATGCTGAAGTAAACCACTAAAATAAATGAGCAGTGTTTGGACAGTAGAGCTCTTTTGGTGATATAACCCACAGAATTTAAGTTTGTGTTGCAAAAGTGCACTCTTTGAAAGCTTATCTGTTCTAGTGTTAACTAAATGATGTCATTAAACTGGTTGTAAGAGGCACAAGACCTTACCTTCCTGGAAGAGCTTTCTCTTTCAAAAGATGTGCATTCAAAATTAGAGAATGTGCAGAATATAACAGATTTTTCAGGCTTTTAATTTAGATCTTTAATAGTTAAAGTCACGGTGTTGCTCCAGTGCAGAATCACACTATTCAAAATAAATGAAGAATTGTACAGCAACCCTAGGCAGGGGAGGACTGTAATCCAAACCAGTACATTCTTTAAATAACCTAGTGGAAAAAGCATTAAAGTGATAGGTGTTTCATTCAGTGCTGTTTTGTTTCAGCTACTTTAAGTTATATGTCTTCATCTTTCTAAGAAAGACAAGCATGTTGCAGCTAATTCTATGGACTTTTTCTTCTTGAGTTATCACCTGAATTGAAGCCCAGAGGAGTCAATGGAAGCTTTTCTCCAACAGTTTCAGTAGGATTTATATCAAGCTCTTAAACCATAATTGGGGTCTTTTAGTTTCCTGTCTAGCTAACTATGGGACAAAGGTATAGAAGAGTAAGTTGTAGTTAATAAGGCTGTTTCTCAAAGATTAATGATGGTGAGATTAAGCTGCCCTTGATTCTACTATTTAATCCTGCTCTGTTGGTTTGACACCCTATTAAGATCAGAATATGTCTGTTGGCTGCTGTTCCTGTATATAAGCATTGAGTCAGAGACCAATAATACTAGTCTTTAGTGGCTGTGAAAAAGGAGAGAAAATACACTTTGCTTCTCTTCCCCTCACTACCCTTACCATACATCTTCCAGTTCTTGTAATTAGAGATCTATGTTCAAGACTTGTCCTTGCTTTTTTTTTACAGCACCAGTATAAGTAAGTGACTCAGAGCAGTAATAGTATGTCTCTATTTATGTTATTGCTCCTGTAGAATTTATGCAATCTTTGACCAATATTTCAGCTTCTAAAATTTGGTCTGCATTTTGTATCCTTCTACATATAAAGCTACTAGGCTTTTAATATATTGGGTGATTTTTATAAGCCTCAAAAGGCAGGAAGAGCATTTATAATGCTTGAAAGAATGAGAGCTGTTCCATTTATATATGGTTTTTAAAACTCAGTAGCTGAGATCAAGAGTGAGAAGCAAAGACTGCGATCACCATTAAAAAACTCCTCTTGTAGTACAAAGGGGTTCCATGTTATCACTGTTTCTTTGAAACTCAGTACTCAGACAGAAGTTCTTTTTGACTGATCTGCATAGAAAAGGGATGGAGACTGACAGCTAGCCAGAAGGTCAAATAGGCAGAAAAATCTTCCTCAGCTGACTTTGCTATGACTCTCATTTAATTCCACAAAGAAATTCTTTCTATTCCATTAATGTCTGATTAGATAGCAGAAATGTTTTAGGAAGTTATTAACAGTTATGAGGATGACAGCACTACAGGTGAGATAATTGGGTAACATGGTACAGACATGAAATGAGTTTTTCAATGTGAGGTTTTTCTCCTGGGATTAGAACTTCATATGTATGTGTGAATGTTGATCTGTGATATGGCAATAACGAGTTATTCTGGGCTCAAAATGTATTTCTGGTGTGTCCCAGTCTGAGATCAGGGGCAGTACTTAGTGACAGAATTGTCAAGAAATTAGAATAATTCTTCCTGTATTAGTCAAATTTTCACTGCTGGATTAAGCATGACATTACCCTTAATTTTGCTTAATAAGTTTTTATAAAATATGGCACTTCAATAGATTGCCCTAGAGAGCAAACCATTGATTTTGAAGATGAATTTCCTGTATCTTCGAAAAAACCTTTAATACTGGAAATAGTTGATAAAGCAGGTATCCTTTGGATAGTTGGGAAGAAGTCTTATGACACTTGGATGCAATCACTTCCAGTTGCATCTCCTTGCCAAACAGCAAAATGATACACATCAGAGAAGAAATCCTCTTACTAGTCACTTTCTCCATTTAGTTTCTGTCTAGAATTATTTTTAAAAGCTGATTAAATGTTTCTTACTTATTTTGTAGTTCTGAGGATCTAGAATAGACTAGAGCAAATACAGGCTGTCACAAACTTGTTAGCATTTTAAAGAATTACACGTTTAATACAACACTATGCTGCATAACAAATTCTTAATACAGCCTCATCCTCTCTAGGTTGTGAATGCAGCGAGCCATGACTCTGCCACTTGTTCCCTTGGGAGACTCTTACATAACCTCTCAGCTGTTTTTCTTGCTGTTCTTCATATTAAGCCAAAATTTTACTCTGCTTATTTCTATTCTGGTACACCTAACTTTGCAGCCTGGACTATTCAAATGAATCCGCTCCCTTTTAAGACCAGATTATACAGCTTGTAGAAAGAGAAGTGCAGTAGCAAAGGCAATAATAGAGTTTTGTAAGGTTTCACAAGAGAGACTCAGACAGCAGAAGTGAACAGGCTGAGACATACTAACTCAGTAGAGTACCCTTTCAGCAGTGAAGACTAACCATGTACTGCGCTACCTTAGGACAAGTGTAGTGAGGAGGTCAATGGCAGTCATTATTACCCTGTATTCAGTACTTGTGAGTCTGCATCTGAGGTACTATGCCAAATTTCAGCCTTCACAGTACTGAAGAGATTCACCAACTGCAGAGAGGCCATTAATACTGTTTGGGAACTGAAACACAAGATGTACACAGAGTGAATGAGGGACCTGTTTATCTGGCCTGGAGAAGAGCAGACTAAGAGGGCGTCTAATTACTATCTCAGGTATTTAACAAGGGTTATAGGGGAAACTAGACTCTTCTCACAGTTGCACAACAAAAGGACAAAAGGCAACAGTCACAAGTAGCAGCAAGGTAAATTCTCGCTGGGTGTAAAGAAAAATTTTGTCATAGTGAGTGGCTAAGCAACGGAACAAGCAGGTTGGAGGCTGGGATTAGCATCCTTGACATGATCAAGCTTTGAAGCTAGCTGTGCATTGAGGAGAAGGTGATTGGACTAGATGACTTCCAGAGGCCCCTTCCCATCTAAATTGTGATTCTGTTGGGGGGTGAGGTGAGGAGAGCAGTATCTTATAGTATAGTTAACAGTTTAAATACGAAAGCGAGAGAAGGCAAAAGCCAACATCTTACAGATGATTAGACTAAAAACTAAAGCACTGCAGAAATAATAGCCCTCTGAACAAGTGGTAGGTATATGCTTTTTATGCCAAATTATAATTACTAACATTTTCCTTCTCTAGCTATTCCCTTTCTGGTTTACCCAGTTTAAAATGTATGCATATACTAAGCATCTTATAACCTTCTGCTAGAAAAAGAATGTGGAAATACAGTGCATAAGGCAAACAACTGGTGCTATATATCATTCATGGAATGCTTTAATAAAATCTGGGGCACTGCAGGTGATGATGTTCTTGAACTATATTTACCATTCAATGAACAACTGAAAAAAAACCCCTAAGAAATAGATGCATAGTAGTTAGTGGCTAGTGCACACACACAATGAAGATACTGTGTGAAATGCGAATATCACTCCTCTAAATGAGATAAAAGGTTTTCTTGAAGGACAAAGGCAATAAAGCAAAAGGAAAGAGTGCTGGGCGCATGACCATAGCCAGAGGCGCAAGTGATTAGTATTTGTTGCAGGTTTATATACTTTCACCATTACATTAGTTATGTACATATTTATAATTCCCACGTATAGGTGGGGAATAGTATAAGTAGCTCCAAGAATTTATTATCATAATATTCATATTCATCATATTCAGAGTACTGGAACAGGTTGCCCAGGGAGGTTGTGGAGACTCCCACATTGGAGATATTCAAGGCCTGCCTGGACAAGTTCCTGTGTGATGTAATCTAGGCTACCCTGCTCTCACAGGGTAGGTTGAACGAGATGATCTTTCGAAGTCCCTTCCAACCCTCAGGATTCTGTGATTCTGTGATAAGTCTCCTCCTGTTGGCATCTGCGCACTGCTCTGTGATGATTATGGGCAGGGGTCTTGAGGATGAAGTCAGCAGTCTTCCTCTTGTGGGTAGGGGTCTTCAAGATGAAGTAAGCGGTCTTCCTCACAGTGTACTTCTCACCTTTGGCACAGTTGGATGCCCCAGTAATCACACAAATGGCTGAAACTAGCTATATCTGTAATTCTTCTGATAACTAGCAAAGATTTAGAACAGTGTGTCCTTGCTGCAAGATTTATTGCAGGATGGGCAGATGAGGAGTATCCCAAGCTAGCAGATGTTTGGGAGGCTCTGTCTCTAACTGATAAGTAGATGGTGTATAACTCATTCATGTTTAGTGGGGTCACTAAATCCTTTTATCTCGCCACAGACTTAGAACACAAACATTGTTCTTTAAAGCTAAACGTACTTTAGCAGACTCGTGTGAAACAATTAACTCATGTTTAGTGGGGCCACTACATTCCCCAGACTTACAACATAAACATTGTTTTCTTTCTACAACCTAAGTTAAGCTAAAAAGTACTTTAACTCTCTCAGGCACTGGTTTTTCTTATATCAAGACTCCCCCTTTCTTTCTTTACCTTTACAGATTCTTTTGCCATGTGACTCTGTTTTGCTTAAGAGTTCTGGCCATTTTTAACTTGTCCAATCTTGTGTCTATGTCGAGTTTTGTTTCTGTAAACTCATAGTTATATCCACATAACTGCACCTATGATTTGTGAAAGCCAATACTCTTGGGGTCCTTTCCAACCCAAACTATTCTATGATTCTATGATATGTTTGTAACAGTTGTATACATTAGCTGTCTCCATCTCTGAGAACTGAGACAATTGTGTGTGATGGTATGAAAAGGGATGCAAGTTACCTAATCATTTTGCACAGTTGGCTGAGAATAGATGTTGACATCACTAAATAGAAGCACCTTACATCAAACATTAGCACTCTGTCCTTATTACACCAAAGAGAAAGAAGGACTGTGTACAATATGTAATAGTTTTGAAAAGAGAGCTAGTTGTGAATGCATAAGCATTTGGCATGAGAACATTAGAGTTCTGAATGCAAACCCACTAATACAAAAATTGTACTGACAGGAAATTACTTGAATTTTTCTTCAATGTGTATAGAATATTCATTTGCATAGTTGTTTCAAGTCATTTATTCTTTATGATTTTTTTAAATGGATAAAATCTAATTAAATATATCTTAATCCATTACAGAAGTAGTTTGAAATGATTTTTATCTGCCCACATAATTAAAGCTTCTAAGCCTAATTGTAGGGAGGCTTCAGTGACAATAGCTGGGTAGTTCTGATATTTTTGATTCACATGCTGCCAGTTGGCTGAGACTACATATATCACATACAATGGGTAGAGGGTGAAGTCCACAACTGAAGCACCACATTTCCTGATTTTGATTGTGCATTATTTATTCATGTTCTTTTGTATTGTTGAAAGTGGGTTTCATGGCTGTAGAGAGCACCTTCTGTTCCTGTGAGATTGCCGTATGCAACATGGAGCCCATACGGGATAATTTAACTTACACTGTGTTGCTTAATTTCTGGTGCATTTAAACTTTTTTCCATTAAGTCTTTTAATCTTAGCATGCTCTTAAATTTTCTAAAATGAAGGTCCCCTGCTTTCAGGGAAAAGGGAGACAGAGAAATTCTAGTTTTTCCTGTACTACTGAGTTGATATTTTGACTCTTCAAGATGGTCACTCCAGCATCAGATTCACCCTCTCTCAGTGCACAATCAAGCCCAGTCCTGTAACTGTCCATGATGACTGTTGTCAATGTGTATAACTTGTTAGGAAACTGTGTTCAGGCTTGGGTGTTGCTACTTAAAACAGAGGGGATATAAACTCAGTTGCCATGAATTAAAGCTTCAGTGTGTCCTCTAAGAGGGAACAAGGGGCCACATCACTGGATTTTTTTCATTTTTCTTTTTAAGCGGGCATCTGTGATAGATCCTGCCTAAACCTCCAATACAGAGAAGAACCCCTTCCTTCCATATGGCCACAAATCTGGATGGGTCTGGGATGTAGACTTTCTCTGAAGACTGGTATACACTAATACAAAAATTAAACCCCAAGACTTAACCATGCTTAGACTATTATTCTTATGCAATTGCAGCACGCTTAGATTATGATGAGGTTGTAAGAAGCACAGGCTAGTCCATTTCTTCCTGTTCCACAAGAGTTTTGATAAAGATGTGAAGTACTTGTAGTCCACTCTTCCTGCACCTCCTGTTATCCTGGGGTGGTATTTTTTCAACCTGGCTACTCCTGAGTCTTTCTCTGGTGTCAAAGGAGTGCAGAGGATGGAAGGGCCTGAGGGCACTGAGCTGCTGCATTTCTGAGCTGGTAGAGAGCTCCCTAAGGACTTTTGCTAACACTGTGTTGGATCAGCCTCTAAAGTTTAACTCTCCAGATCCAGGAGTAGAAAGGTTGTTTATTCAGTTATGGTTTATGCACAATTTATGTTCTCTCCTGATGTTTTTTAATTGTCTGAGAAATATATTCTCAAAAACTAAAGGTTAATTTAGCCCCAGAGTAACAAATAAGATTTTGTAGCATACAGGAATACACATTTACATTTGCACTTCCAAATGCAATTTGTGATTTAGCAATATTAAAATAATTCTAAGTAAGTAGAATTCTCAATGGATGTGAATGCATTTTTAATTTAGTATTTTATTATTTTAATCCAGTTGTTCTTAGGTTCTGTGATAGTGTTAAAAGCACATAATGAAGGTGCAGTGATGGAGCACACTTGGCAGCCCATAGTCATGCTTTACAAGTCTTATGTGGATTTGGCAGAAGCAGACTGTAGTTAAATGCTAACTGTGGTCCAATGGTATGTCCTTTAGGATTGCTTGCAAAGATGGAACTTCTTTCCTTCTCCCTTTCCCGTTAGCTGTATTTTTGCCCTGAAAACAAATAAAAAAGTAAAATCCAAGTTGGCTACCTGGAATACTTAAACCTCTAATTGGGTAAAGCTTTACCAGTCATATATTTTTAATGCTTATGCAAAGTCAGTGGGAATACTTGTGAGTTATTACTGTGCTTTCTTGTACCAAAGCCTAGAAACTGTCAGTTGCTCTACACCCTATTAGAGATGTATTCCAGCCACTTCTGACTTGTGTCACTCAATTTTATGATCAAAATTCAACTGTTTAAAAGTTTTGAAAAGGTAAATATGATTTGATAGAGCTATGTCCTAGAGAACAGAGAGCTTCTAGCTGTTCTGGGGGTTTATTTTATACTTTGCTAAAAAAGATGCAGTCTAAATTATCTAAGCTATACATTCGTGGTGGGAAAGTGCTGAATGGTAAAAGTTGCTGTAATTAAAATGGAAACTACATAGTAGCATGTAGCTGTTTCCACAGCTGCAGAAGCCTTCAGGCTCTGGGTACCCTTTGATGAAACAGAAAACAAAACAAACAATATAGAGAGAAATTTGAGACCTTTATCCTCATCAAAAGCAATGTCCGGTTTCTTTTTTTTCCATTTTAACCACCTGTTTATTCTTTTTTATTGCTGTATTCTGCTAAATTTTACTGTTGTAAATTTAGTACTGTGTACTAAAAACACTTTTTCCTTTCCTTCTGCCCTCTTATTGCTATAGACGAGCTCTGCAACAAGCTTGCAAGCAGATCTAAAAGGTTGAGTGTTTGTTTTGGTTTGGTCTGGGTTATTTATTGCAATTCAATGCTTCTTGTGTCAGTATCAGAGCAAGTTTGGTTACTTTGTCTCGGTTTTCTCCCACAGAATGCTAACTTACCTATTTCGACAATAACATTCACTCTGCAGCACTGATAGTCTAGGTGTGTTTAGTATTAGGAAGTATTATTAAGTATTTAGAATTAAGATTTGCCCTACTGAAGCAGTCAAGTAACAGGAATATTCTTTCTTTCACTCTGTTTTGTTCAGCCCCCTGAATTAGGTGGGATGAACCTGGGCTGTATTGTTTTCCTAAATTTGTATGTCCTAAAAATAATTGAATGCACAGGGATGGCTGTTCTTGTGTAGAATGAAAAATGTTAGCCTTCACTTCTGGAGAAAAAATAGTTTGTGTAGAGCTTTAAACTTAAAAAATTGAAGGCAACGATGCTATAAATTTTAAATTTGTTGACTCTTTTTTTACTTTTTGTAATTACCAATTTGAAATTTCTTTGACTGCAGGCAGTTGCCTGAGTGAGCATTGTTTCAGTTTCTGATGCATTGAACTCAATTGAACATTGTTGCAGTGTGACCTGGTTAATGAAGATTTGGCTTCTGGGTATTTGAAAACTGTATGTAGTTGACTGTAACCAAGTGCTGTTAACCTGTTATTGGTACTGTTAACTGTGACTGGAAGTGGTGTTTTTAAAATTACTTTGCAACATTTTTTTTAAAAAACAAATTACTCTGTTATTGCTACAAGACTGCAATCTATGAGTCCAGGCTGCTGTAAGAGGGAATTTTCTTTCCAACAGTCACAACGAAGTCAAAAAAGTTCCCTTAGCTGCAGGAGTTGTGCCCATGCCCCTTACTGGTTATTACATTTTTGTTGATGTCAAGCGGTAAATAGAGGAGCTGCAAAGCAGTGTTACAGCAGGGAGCCTGGTCTGAATTGTGTGTGCTTTTCCCATTTACATACAGGGCCTTGAGCCATTTTCACTGTTTGGAAAACTCCAAGTCTAGATTGTCAGTTTAAAAGAAGGGGATGTGGTTCCGTTATGCATGTTTGTTTAACATGAGGGCTTCAAATATTAGTGAAAATGGATAGAAGAAATTTTGAAACACCGTACTGGAACTTTAGTGCAGTACCTGCGCTAAAAACCTGTGTACCCAATATACGGGATTATCCAGGCCTTCAGGACCTTTGCACTGTTTATGCAAACACATCATTTACAGACTGTAGATATATGCGGGGGGGGGGGGGGGGGGGGGGACCAATTTGT
>NDXB01013653.1:7108-27619 GCA_002631895.1 Agapornis roseicollis
CCCCCCCCAGTCCTCACCCTGCCAGCTTGTGCATTTTTGCCTGTTTTCTCACTAGGTTGGCCTATTGCCTTTAAAAGGCTAAATGCTCCGGACTAAATTTGGTCATGCAGCTCTGCATGGTTCCCTGGAATGTCCTCGGGTTTCAGGCTCCTCTGATAGCACCATTCCCCGCCTCCCACTGGGCTCCATTGGCTTCCCAGCTCCCAAATCGCTGATGGATCCTGTTATTGGCCAACTCTTGGACCGAGGGGTGTCCTCTCTTTCTAACCACTATATCCCAAGGCTGCAGGCATTGGGAGTCGCTGGGATTTAACACTTCAGCACCTGCTGCTGCTGGGGAAGCAGTTGGAGCTTCGGCTTCTGGTTTTTCTCCTTCCTTGGGTACCACACAACCGCCACCGTGTCTCGCCAGCGAGCCAAGATGTCCAAAGTGGCCAAATACCGGCGCCAAGTCAGTGAGGATCCAGACATCGACAGTTTGTTGTCGACCCTGTCTCCAGAGGAGATGGAAGAGCTGGAAAAGGAGCTGGATGTGGTGGATGCAGATGGCAGCATCCCTCTGGAGCTCCGGCAGGAAAACCCGACGGAGAAGAGCGCGCCGAGCCGCGATGCCCCACTCAACCACTGCGAAAAGGAGAGCAGGAAACGTCTTCAGAGGGAGCAGTCGATCGATGTAAGTTGCATCTCACCACATCGAGCTCCTTGGGGGGGGGGGGGGAAATGAAGGGGGGAAATACCTGTGAGCTCCACCGGGGTGGTGTGGGGATGAGGTGGAAAAACGGGAATGCTGAGGAAGGCGCTGGCTAAGGAGGAGGAGGTGTGGTGTAGGGACTAGAGGAGCAAGACACAGACCTGCTCCAGGCATTCCAGGAGGGAACAGGGTGTTCCATGAAGTCCTGGGGTTACAGAGCCCAGGGCTGTGCTGGTGCAGGGGGGTTCTCCCTGCTGGGGCCAGTGACAGCGATGCCCTGGGCTGCTTTGCTTTGTCCTCCCATATTTTCCCCCTTGGGTATCTCTGGATTCTTGATCCTTTTTATTCTTCTTGTGTAAAATCTTAAACAGTCGCTGGTTCTGGTGCAATAAAAGAGGTTTGCTGCCTTGGAGCTGGGGGAAATCACCCCAAAAACTGGGTTTTACCCCAAGCCACTTGTTTCATGCTTATTGCTCAGTTAAATCCATGCTTTGCCTTTCCTTTGGCTGCAGTTCCCTCCTTCTCCGCACCTGCAATAGCTTCCTTGGAGCTGGAAGGCTTTGTGCCAGTCCTCTCCCTGTGCTTTGCCTTAGTGGGAGCCGATCCCATTCCTCCCTAACCCTTGGTAACCTCTGCACTAAGAATATTTGATATGAGCTTGGTGTGTGGGAGGCCAGGGAGCATTTGGTTTCCCTGGGTTTTCACAGCAGGCTGAGCCAGAAGGGGAATCTTCAGCCCTTATCTGTGTATTCACAAGCAGGTTCCATGTCCCAGCATCAGATGAGATGGGACAAGGCTGAGGGGTACCAGCAGCAGAGGCGGAGCTGAGGGTTATGTGGATACATCCGTTAACAGAGTGCTCTGATTCCTGACCTATTCCAGGTCACCCAGCAGTAACCTGGATCTTCCAGCTGAGCACATGGGAATAGCTCTTTCTGGATGTTTATAATAGAGTTCGTTATAGGAGGCTCTTCTCCTGAGCTGAATCTGGGAGAAAAGGATGAAAACTGAAGCTATGGGAGGAATAAATGAAGGTTTCTTTAGGAGGCCTGAACAAGGGGTTAAATAGTTCCCCCCCAGGCTCCTTGTGCAGCCCCAGAGCTTTCCTCTGCCTGTGAGGATGAGGCACTCACAGCCTTCACCTTCCCTACGTGGCCATGGGATCGCCCGGGTGCCTTTTCCCATCTGTGGGCTGCTGGAAAACTTCTTCATGGTGGGAAATTGCGGGTGCTGCAGGACAGATGGGCCTGGAAAGGGCAATGCTGTTAGGTGGGACCAGTTACCCCAGTGGTGCTGCAGGGCTTTGCACTGGTTTACAGGGGATCCTGGCTTGCACGCACTGAAAAAGCTGCTTGCTCAGGCAGGGGGATTCTTAGTTCAGCATCAGGAGTGATGCTGGTTTGTTTTTAGCCCTGGGAAGATGAGGAGTCAACTGGGAATTTGGATCGGGAAGTGGCCAAGGTCAGGAGGAAGGGAGGGAATGTGTGCATTGCATTGCAGTGACTGGGTATGGCAGAACTGCCTTGCTTCTGTTGCAATCCCTGGAGGCCAAGAACAAAATCTCTTCCATCTCTTCCTGCTTGGAATTGTTAGGACCTAGGATTAGCACCTGGCTCACAGCACCAGCAGGTCGGCCCTTGGAGCTTTGCTACGTGCCCTACGGAGGGCACAAGGATGGATAGGATGGGTTGGGATGGGATGGACTGAATGGGATCATTGGGCCACAGAAGCCATCATAGAAAGCAGCCCAGGAAGCTTCTGGTTCCTTCCATGCAGAGAAGGCTGAGGCTGGGTTTTGCTGCAGGATGGATGAGAACATGGAGCCATCCAGAGCATCCCAGGCAGATCCTGAGCTCTCATCACAGGCCTCTGATGTGGGGAAGCTGTGGCTGCCCCATCCCTGGCAGTGTTCAAGGCCAGGTTGGACACAGGGGCTTAGAGCAAGCTGCTCTATGGAAGGGGTCCCTGCCTGTGGCAGGGGTTGGAGCTGGATGAACTTTAAGGTCCCTTCCAACCCAAACCATTCCCTGATTCCATGAAATGCATCAAGCAAAACCTTTGCAAGCAGGAAGCAGACGTGAGCATGGGAGGGAAGCACAGGACAAGAGCAGGGAAGGAATGGGATGGCATTCCAGAGGGAGCGGCCCTCTGAACATCTGGAAGATGTTATCCTATGTCTGGGATGTCTCTTCAGCAGGCAGGGACAGGAGGTTGGATTCTTGTCCTTGAGCTACAGAGAGCATTTAGGTGCATTGCTGCCTTCACACAGGCACTGAGGCTGCGAAGTATTCCAGAGCTCCTGCTGACCCAAGCTGCTGCACTTCTTGCTCCCGATTCCCCCTCCTGCCTCCTGTTCCTCCATCCCTCATGGCCCCTCTCTGTGCTGGTGGAACTTTGTCTCTTGTGCAGGAATTTCTCCAGATGAAAGCATTTGAAAGGGGAAGAGTTGAGTTTCTGCCCATCTCAGAGCTCTTCTCACAGTCAAGGCTCACGCCCTGGCCCAGCTCCAGGCACCCTCATTCCCTTCTAAATATTGGGAAGAGTGAGTATATTTAGAGCTCCTCTAACTGGAGAAGAACACATCTTCTTAGTGCTGAAAAGGGCAAAGTTGGGTAACTAGGAAGCAGTTTATAAACAGCCCAAAACAGACGTGAGCTTTGCCCTCCCGCGCTGGGCAGCCAAAGGCACGTCCTGGGGATGCAGTCATTAATTCACCTTCATTAAACAGAGCTGGGGAAGGCATAACCCAGGCTGTGTGTCCCCAACGGCAGGGCCTGGGACAGGGCCTCCCTTCCTTGTGCCCAGCAGGAGCCAAAGTTAAAGCACTGCTCACAAGTAGATACATGGAGAGATGCCCCCAACACAGGAGGGACGTGAAGCTGTTGGAGCAAGGCCAGAGGAGGCCGTGGAGATGCTGCGAGGGCTGGATCAGCTCTGCTCTGGAGCCAGGCTGAGAGAGCTGGGCTTGTGTCTCCTCCTCCAGCACCACCACCTTCCCTGGCAATGGATGCAGCTTCCTTCCCTCAACTTCACCTGCAAGGAGAGGACACTGGGATGTCCCGGTCCCATTGTTGTCCCCACTCCTGCCTCCCAGCAGGACTGCACTGATTCCATGCTGCTCCAAGCATGGAGAGCTGGGAAAATGTAGGGAAATTGCATGTGGGGGCATTATCCTGCTGATGGAGGGGATTCATTTCAGGGCCACAGAGCCGTTTCCTTTAGCAAGATGCTTGCACGTGTGGTGGATGTGAGCCTAGGGAAAGCTCTGAATAGGAGCCATTGGATGCACAGTCCTCATGGTCCCTGTATTTGTATCTCCTGAAGGTTGGGCACCCTTCCCTTTCCTCTTGGATGTCCCACTGCCCACATGCACCCCTTCCATGTGTCCTTATCCCTGCAGGCTGCTTTACCCAGCACAGAGTTCCTGGGGATGTCCCTGGGATCCGTGGTGTTGATGGATACAGCCCTGTGCTGAGACAGCATTCCTCATGGCCAGGGGTTGATGCCAAGGGAAAAGCAGGGACCTTGGAGGGAGTTTCCTAAACCCAAATGCATCATTCCTGAAGGATGCTGGTGCCAGGGGCAGCCGGTGCTGTTGCCATGGATGAGGATTACAGAATTCCTTGGGAAGGTCTTGGAAGTCCTGCTTTCCTTACTCACTGGGTGGTGCAGGATAGGCTCAGGGCTTAGATCTAAGGGTTCTTCCCTTGGTAAGTTCTTCCCTGCCCAGGGCAGGGGATTGGAACTCGATGAGCTTTTAAGCTCCCTTCCAACCCAAGCCATTCCATGATTGTAGAAGTGGAGCTCCCTCCCTCCCAGTGAGCTCTCCACCACTGTGGCAAACCAAGTTAGTCTTGAAATGCCTCGTTAATGCTCAGAACTTCTCATCTTTTGGTGGAAACACCTGGAGGGAAACCAAACTCCACACTGAAACACCTAGAACAGGAGGGAAACAGCAGCCAGGGCAAGAAGGGCTTGTATCAGTCCTGAAGCATCTCAGCAGGCTGTGACTAACCCGTATGTATTTAAACTCTGCTCTTGTGTTTATCAGTCACTTCTGTCGGCATGCCAAGACTGCTCCTTCCCTCTTCCAAGAGGCTTCTGCAATTCCCAGCTCTTGCCTCTCTTTTCCCCATGTCCTGGGCAGGTCTCCAGCACTTGCCCTCCTCAGAGCATGCTCTTGTTCTGCCCAGCTCCTGCCCTCCGCAAGAGGCATGAGGGCTGGGTACCACTGAGCATCCTTGCTCCCGGTGTTCCTCCAGTAGCTCCTGGCTCACACTGCGGTGGGCAGGGAATGAAGGTGCAGGTGCTCCCACCAATACATGGAGTGGGAATGGAGCTGGTGGCGGATGATGGCCAGGGATCATGGAATCACAGAGTAGTTTGGGTTGGAAGGGGCCTTAAAGTTCCTCCAGTTCCAAACACCTTCCACTAGAGCAGGTTGCTCCATGCCCCATATCCTGGCAGGCAAGGTGGCAACACAGCCAGGTCTGAGCTGCATTCCTGAAGGAACCTTGAGGCCAGATCCTTGGGAAGCAGTGGCAGGAGCCTTGTTTTGCTGTGAGTGGCAGCACAAAGTGTTCCCAGCGCCTTGTAGGTCACATTGAAGGCACGTTCCTTGTCTGGGACATGCATGGTCCATCTAAGGGCATGGGCAGGGAAAAAAGCTCAATTCCAAGTCAGCCTGCAAGGAAGCAGCCAAGAAGAAAAAGCTGAGCTGTGTATTTCCAACAAGCACAACCAGGATGCAGCTACATCCATGGCAATGCCTGCAGTGTTCGGCTTATACGGACCCAGCTGCCCAGGAGGTTCCTTATCTGCTTCTGTTGAGCTTCTAAATAGACATAGAGAGGAGGAAAAGAGCTGGATCCTTTGGATAACTGCTTTCCTTTGCAGTGTTAGGACATCATCTGTGTGCTAAAAGAGTGCTGGTGACTCAGCTGCCAGCGGGACACTGGGATTAACTGATAGTGTCACTCAAGCCCACCCTTTGCCATGTGGGAATCGCAATGGGATGGAGCGAGAGGATCTCGCTCTGCAGGGGAGGAGGTATCAGGGTGCTTGTTGTGAACTCGTGCCATGGATAGTGGCAACAGCAATGGCCACCCACGCCATGAGGTGACCTGAATCCTGCTCAGTCCTTCCCTCTACCCAGAGCATGGAGCAAATAAGGTTGGAAACAGGCAGGAACAAGAGCTGAAGATGTGAGAGCCCCGATCACAGAGGTGTTGTGCTGCCTGGAGCCTGACTTTGGGTTGAGTAATGCAAGGCTGTGACACAGCAGGGACGTGGAGCTGTTGGAGCGAGGGCAGAGGAGGCCATGGAGCTGCTGCGAGGGCTGGAGCAGCTCTGCTCTGGAGCCAGGCTGAGAGAGCTGGGCTGGGGCAGCCTGGGGGAGAGAAGGCTCCTGAAGGGGAGACCTGAGAGCAGCTCCAGGGCCTAAAGGGGCTGCAGGGAACCTGGAGAGGAGCTTGGGCCAAGGGCCTGTAGGGCCAGGCCAAGGGGAATGGCTTGAACCTGCCCAAAGAGGGGAGCCTGAGCTGAGCTCTGAGGCAGAAGCTGTTCCCTGGGAGGGTGCTGAGGCGCTGGCCCAGGGTGATGGCCCAGAGAAGCTGTGGCTGCCCCATCCCTGGCAGTGCTCAAGGCCAGGTTGGACACAGGGGCTTGGAGCAAGGTGCCCTATGGAAGGGGTCCCTGCCCGTGGCAGGGGTTGGAGCTGGAGGAGCTTTAAGGTCCCTTTGACCCAAACCAGGCTGGGGCTCTGTGATACTGGGTCTGGACGTGCACTGAGGGCTTGGTTCTGCCTCTCACAGGGGACCCAGCACCTGCAGCACAGAGAGCTGCACTTTGCTTCCTTTCAGGGAACATCTCCGCTTTCAGAGCAGCAGAAATGGGGTCTCCCGGCCTCTCCTGCTTTATCTCGTTGCCTGCTGGGTTCTGGCACACGGCTCCCATGCAGTGCAGGAGCCCCAGAGCCTATGGAAGGGCTTGGACCCAAAAACCAGCTTCGATTTGGGCAACCCCTGGGCTTTGGGCTCGTCTCATCCACGGCAAAAGCCTTCATTCATCTTCCCACAGCGGGTCACCAGTGATGCCACGAGGTGTCTGTGATGGTCCCATGGGCTGGGCAGTGGCACCCACAGGAGATCTGCGTTAGCAAAAGGCCTGGAGCTGCTTTCCATGGAGTCCCAAGGTGCTCAAGTCTGGCTTCTCCAGCATCTCATGATGCAGAGGATGCGAGAGGGGAGTGAAGACTCACTCGGGATGAATCCCAGTTCTGCTGCTCCTCAGGATCTGAGGAATGCTCCTCATGGGCTGCCCATGGGAGATGCCCTGGGCAGAACTCCAGCCTGGAGGGGGCTGTGGGGGGAATCACCGCTGGAGAGGAGCGGATCAGAGACAAGGTCTCCTCCTGGGAATATCCAGGTCAGCCATGGCAGTCCCAGGAGAAGGGGCTGGGAATGCAATGGATAGAAGGGAAAAACCCTGAATTCTAACCCCAGGTTTTGTTAGAGAGGCAAAAGTTTCCATGTGCAACGGATCCATCGGCTTTATGGACTGTGTGGAAAAGGGCTGCTCATCCCTGTGGAAGGGCTGGAGCTCCTGTAGGCAAGGAAACCCAATTGAAACGTTTGGGATCAGCCTGCATTCAGCAAAGCAAGACCCAAGTGAGGGCCAGAAGTTGGCCAGGTCCTGCAGGACCCCTCTGCATCACCGGAGGAGGTTGTTTTCCAAACCCTTGGCCTGGGAAGTGCCAAGAGCCTGGGATATTTGGGGGTCGGAAAGGTCTGAGCAGAGGGAAGGGGAATTCCTGAGTTCCTCCTTAAAAGAGCAGGGCAGGAGCTGTTTACATCCCTCTGGGCTTCAGCACATAGAGCATGGCCAAGGGGTCATGGGAGGCCTGCATGTCCCAGTGATGGAAGCCAAGAGCCTTCCCCCCTTTGCTTCGTGCCAACTGGGCCCAAATGTGCCAAGTAACTCTTTGCTGCCTGGGAATGGTCCTAGCACGGAGCCCATGGAGCACTGTGGGGTGGGCAGGGGGGCGAGCAGGGTGCCTCATGGACTTGGCATGTCCTTGTCTCGGAGTTGGGCTGGGGCAGCCTGGGGGAGAGAAGGCTCCTGAAGGGGAGACCTCAGAGCAGCTCTAGGGCCTAAAGGGGCTGCAGGGAACCTGGAGAGAAAGGGGCTTGGGCCAAGGGCCTGTAGGGCCAGGCCAAGGGGAATGGCTTGAACCTGCCCAAAGAGGGGAGCCTGAGCTGAGCTCTGAGGCAGAAGCTGTTCCCTGTGAGGGTGCTGAGGCGCTGGCCCAGGGTGATGGCCCAGAGAAGCTGTGGCTGCCCCATCCCTGGCAGTGCTCAAGGCCAGGTTGGACACAGGGGCTTGGAGCAAGCTGCTTTATGGAAGGGGTCCCTGCCCATGGCAGGGGTTGGAGCTGGAGCAGCTTTAAGGTCCCTTCAACCCAATTCTATGGTTCCTATCCACTGGGGTGCCAGGCAGCATCAGCTCCCCAGGGCTCCCATCCTCACATCTTGTTCTTTAGCTGGGCTGAGCACGAGGCCGATGTGGTGGGGCAGCACATTCAGTCTGTTCCTGGCCATGAGGGGCAATTCCCAGGCCATACCTCTGGGAATAGCTGGGGAAGGCTGCCCCTTCCCATTGCCTGTCCAAATGCATTTCCATCTGATCCCTGCCTGTCAGGGGCTGACAGAACAGCAGCAGCCAGGCCACACTGTGCCCCTTCCCTCCAGTTGGATGCAGGTCCCGCATCTTTCCCTCTCCTCTCCATCGTGTTCCCGTTTCACTTAGAAGTGGAAAGGGAGCAGCGTGACCTGCTCTCATGCGCCATGCTCAGCAACCAGATCCATCCCTCTCCCCTAAACAGCTCTTTTCCACCCCAAAATGAGCTTGTGGAGCTTTCAGAGCAAGAACATCTCCTCCACCATCACATCCCCAGCACCCACAGCAAACCTCAGCATCCCCTCTGCTCCACTCCGTTCCCACTCATCCCTGCCTGCTCCATCCCCTGCCCCATCCCTTGCTCAGCGTCGGGAGCTTGGATTCCAGGCAAGAGGTTCCCAGTCTCCTTTGCCTTTTAAGGAAGCATCAGAGTGGGTCTGAGGGTTACAAATGCTAACAAGCGATGGCAACGCTCATTTTAGTCTATTTAGAGGAAGAGGGAAAGGCATTTGAGTCCATCAAAACACGGGTGATTAATCAGGCAGGGACCAGGCTGTTTGCATTAGGCTTATTTTTAAAGGTCTGACACGCTGTGTAAAAATATTCCCTAATAACTGCGCTGGCAGCGGAGGGAATGACACAGGAAGGGGGGGAAGCATCCATGGTAAATCTGCCAGCAGAGCTCCAGATGGCAATGGAGAGGCTGCAGGGCTGGGTCAGCCAGGGCTTCAAGACCCAAGGGGGGATGCATCCCTCCCTCCTCCCCTGCATCTTAGAATCATAGAATAGATCAGGCTGGAAAGGACCTTAAGCTCATCCAGTTCCAACCCCCCTGCCATGGGCAGGGACACCTCACATTAAACCATGGCACCCAAGGCTTCATCCAACCTGGCCTTGAACACTGCCAGGGATGGAGCACTCACAACTTCCCTGGGCAACCCATTCCAGTGCCTCAGCACCCTCACAGGAAAGAATTGCTTCCTTAGATCCAATCTAAACCTCCCCTGTTTCAGTTTGAACCTGTTCCCCCTTGTCCTGTCCCTGCAGTCCCTAATGAAGAGCCCCTCCCCAGCATCCCTATAGGCCCCCTTCAGACACTGAAGCTGCCGAGCTCCAGGAGCTGGAGCAACGTCCTGCTTCCTCCCCAGCCCCGAGGTGAGGACCCCTGCACCATCGCCTGTATCACCACAGGGATGCTGGTCCTGCGGTGGAGATGGGTGGTGGGACACAGCAAGCGTGCGAAGGCAGGAGGGGATGAAGGTGTGCTCCCCCTGGCACACACATGGCCCCAGAGATGCAATCCCTCTTTGATGGGATCCTTCCAGCACATCCCAAATTTGCTGGATGCACATGATCCCTAACACTCATGGCACATCCATTGCCTTCCCTTTTTCCTCTGCCCAGGGCACATCCAGCTCCTCTTCCCCAAGTCCTTTCCCATGTCCCATTCCCTGACCTCAGTCCCCAAATTCCCCAGACCTGCCTCACACCGCAGCACCTCCAATGTGGCAACATATCCATGGGGCACTAAGGATGTGATCCCAGGACATTCCCAGCAGCTTTGTTAAGCAGAGATTTGCTCTGCATCTTATTTTCCTCTGCTTTCATCTTGTTTGGAGAAATCCATTGCCCCCTCTGAGAATGGGAGACATTCAGGTCCTTCCCTCCAAGGTTTTAATCCCTTGCTCTGAGACGTGCTCATTCCTGGCCAAAGCCTCTGCTCTGCTTGGTCTTAGATGGTCCCAGGATGATTAGGAGACACTGAGGGCTCCGTCATGTCAAGTTATGGGCACTCAGGCTGGGGAGGAGAAGGCTTTTAGGGGCAGTTGGTGTGGAGATGCTGCAGCTGGCTCTGATTCCAAGCATGCTCAGCCTTTACTGCCCACTAAGACCATGGGGGCAGCTGTCTCTTCTTACAGGAACCTGCACGGAGCCTCCAAGCTGGGACATCCAGGGATAATCCTGGGGCACCTGAGGGTGGTGGAGGACCCAGAGGAGCTGTGGCTGCCCCATCCCTGGCAGTGTTCAAGGCCAGGTTGGACACAGGGGCTTGGGGCAAGCTGCTCCAGTGGAAGGGGTCCCTGCCCGGGGCAGGGGTTGGAGCTGGAGGAGCTTTAAGGTCCCTTCAACCCAAACCATTCCTTGATTCCATGATTCTATGATTCCCAAAGACCTTAGAAAGGCACATCTGGGAGCCCCATCCCTGGTCCTTGGGGTCTGCAGCAGCAAGGGGCTGTGTGAACACGGACGGGCTCCAGCATCTCCCTTTGTGTCGCCTGTTTGGGTCTGTGCAGAGGAGCCAAGAAACCTCTTGACTAAATAAAGCGCTGAGCCCTGTCCTCGCCGATGGCATCTGATTGTGCGCCAGGTACAAACAGTCCCAGCTCGCACCAGGCCAGTTCTTTCCACAGGGAAACAGTCCCTGAGGAGCAGCAGTGCCAGCACAGGGATCTGTGCTGGGGCAGGCACCGCGGCCAGGGCAGCCCTGGCTGGGTAGGAAACCCAAGAGGCTGAGTGCATCCAGCTGCTGCTGTTCTGCCAACAAAGCTCTGGATGGGATGGGGCTTGGAGCAAGCTGCTCTAGTGGAAAGGGTCCTTCCCTATGGCAGGGGTTGGAACTGGATGAGCTTTAAGGTCCCTACAGCCCAAACCAGGCTGGGATTCTGTGATTGTATGAGTTGGTCCCTCACCCTCCTGAAGAGTCACAGCACCAAAGGTAGCACCGTGCTGCTCCGTGGCATCTCCTTGCTGCTCCTGGGGACCCTTCCTGATGCTCTACCCGTGTTTCTATCACAAATGCCTGTTCTAGAGCAGCTCATCCCTCATAGGTTCAGTCTAAGACCTTGCCAAGTGTCCTGCATCCCCCTGCACAGCTCCCTGGCTCCAGTGCTGTGATTGTTCCTGTGGGACAGAGGCGCAGGGTTGGTGCTGGTGAGCTTGAGGTGGTGAGGCCGGAGGTCAGAGGCAGCTGTCCCTGTAACACCGTGGTGGTTTTGTCTTGTTAGGAAACCAGATTGAGCGAGAAGAACAAGGGAGCCAAGAATGAAGAAGAGAAGGGAAAGGAAACACCTTCCAAAGAGCTGGCCCGGAAACGAGACACAAAGGTGGGGAAAGACTCTAAAAAGGAAGAAAGTGCTCAAAAACCAGACCCCAAAGTTAAAGCTGAAGCTGAGCTTAAGACCAAAGAGGAGAAGACTATCAATGATAAAGTCCAGGCCATGGAGAAACAAAAGGTGGGGAAGGACCAAAAGGAAGAAGAGAAGGGTTCAGTGATGAAGAAGGATGCAGGGAAGGACAAAAAGGAGGAAGAGAAAGGCTCAGCATCAAAGGAGGATGAGGGGAAGAATAAAAAGGAGGAAGCAAAGGGCTCAGCAGCAAAGAAGGAGATGGAGAGGGACAAAAAGGAAGAAGAAAAGACTTCAGCATTGAAGAGCACAGGGCAGGACAAGAAGGAGGAAAAGAAGAGTTCGGGAGCAAAGAAAGAGGCAGGAAAAGACACGGGAGGAGAAGATAAGAAAGAAAAAGGTAAAGAAGAAGAGGAAAAAAGTTCAGCTTTGAAGAAATCCAAGGAGGACGAGAAGGAGAAACTGCGGCCAGAGGCAGGGAAGGCAGCGGAGGAGAAAGCAACCAAGGCAGCGGCCGAGGGCAGCGCCTCCAAGCCTCCCATCTCCTCGGATCAGGACAAGGAAGATGAAGCCTCCAGCATTTTCGACGAGCTCATTGAGAAGGTGAAGAACAACGACGCCGAGGTGACCGAGGTGAACGTCAACAACTCGGACTGCATCAACAATGAGACCCTGGTGCGCTTCACCGAGGCGCTGGAGTTCAACACCGTGGTCAAGCTCTTCGCCTTGGCCAACACCCGCGCCGACGACCACGTGGCCTTCGCCATCGCCATCATGCTCAAGTCCAACAAGGTGTTGACCAGCATCAACCTGGACTCCAACCACATCACGGGTAAGGGCATCCTGGCCATTTTCCGGGCGCTGCTGCAGAACAACACGCTGACCGAGCTGCGCTTCCACAACCAGCGCCACATCTGCGGCGGCAAGACCGAGATGGAGATCGCCAAGCTCCTCAAGGAGAACACCACGCTTCTGAAGCTGGGCTATCACTTTGAGCTGGCCGGACCCCGCATGACAGTCACCAACCTGCTGAGCCGAAACATGGACAAACAGAGGCAGAAACGCCTCCAGGAGCAGAAATTAGCCCAGGAGCGTGGCGAGAAGAAAGACCTCCTGGAGGTGCCCAAGCCTGGGGCTCTGCCCAAGGGGTCCCCCAAGCCGTCCCCACAGTCGTCCCCCAAGGCATCCCCCAAAAGCTCTCCCAAGAAAGGGGGGGCTCCCGCTGCGCCTCCACCGCCTCCTCCTCCACTCGCTCCCCCACTGATCACTGAGAACCTGAGGAACTCGCTCTCCCCGGCCACACAGAGGAAGTTGGGAGACCGGGCACTGCCGGTGCAGGAGAAGAATTCCCGGGACCAGCTCCTGGCTGCCATCCGCTCCAGCAACCTCAAACAGCTCAGGAAGGCAAGTGCAGGGCCACGGAGGGGTCCGCCTGGGGGGCCAGGCCATGGGCTGAGACCTGAGGTCGCTTGGGTGGTGGAGAGGTGAGGGACGTCCTTCTCCAGTGTGAGCATGGAGCAGGGTCCCAACCCGTGTGCAGAGCACATGGCAAGGGATGGATCCATCCTTCGGCGCCATCCCTTGCAGAGCAGATGGGGTCAGCAAGTCCATCCCTTGGCAGAGCTTCCAACAGGGGCAGCAGATCCATGCATTGACGTAGCATCCAACAGGGACAGGTCCATCCCTTGGGCAAGCATCCAACAGGGACAGGTAGATCCCTTGGGCAAGCATCCAACAAGGTCAGGTCCATCCCTTGGGAGAGGATCCAACAGGGTCAGGTCCATCCCTTGGCAGAGCCCCTGGGCTGTGGCAGATCCACCTCATTCCAGCAGTCAGGTTGGGCTCCAGAGTTTGGGACACACGGAAGAAGCCAGCTTTAACCTGGGGGATGGAAATCCAGGATGCAGACAAGGGTCCCCCAAGCCATTCCAGCATCCTCTCCCCGTGCTCCCCCGGTAACGGGCTGTCTTCTCCGGCAGGTGGAGGTACCAAAGCTGCTGCAGTAGAGATGGGATGGCATTCCCCCCGCAGCCCGGCGTGCCCAGGACACTCACCTTGCCCAGGACTGTTTCCATGACAAACCCTTTGGGACCCTGCAGTGACCGAGCCGAGGAGCAGCGTTCCCTCTGGGATGGACACGGAAGGGCCACCGCGGCCGGCGGATGCAGCGCAGGAGGAAGACCTTCTATTTATTGTCCTTACGGTTGTGAAGCCTTCAAGCTCTTCCCTTCGCCAGCACCGTGTCCCACTCCATGCCAGGAACACAGGAGGGATCTGCAGGGCTGGTCCTGATGGGAAGCTCCTCTCAGAGCACACCAAAGGGGTGAACCCCCCCTGGCCAAGCCTTGCTTTACGGAGGAGCGGGCAACAACCGGACCATCCCCAGCACTTGTGTCCCCCTGGCAGCTGTGGCTGGCCGGGGTGCAGGTACCGTGGTGGGGTGCAGGAGCTGTGGTGGGTGCTGGTTTGTGGGGTGCTGGCTGGACCCCAGGAGGGATCAGGAGGAGGAGGTTTAGGTTTGAGGGGGGTTCCCCCCCTCTTCTTCCCTATGAAGGGAGCCGTTCTCCACCATGAGGGTGCTGGGACGCTGGAATGGGTTGAGCGGAGGAGCTGTGGCAGCCCCATCCCTGGCAGTGCTCAAGGTTGGACACAAGGGGCTTGGAGCAGGAAGTGTCGGTGCCCCGGGGTTGGAGCTTGATGGTCTCCAAGGTCCATTCCATCCCAAACCATTCCATGATTCCAGGACCTTCTCCACACCACACCTGCCCCACAGGACGCTGCCGATCCCCAAAGCACGCCCCAAAGGGCAGCTCCAGCATGGGGGGGGGCAGTGGGTTTTGGGGTCCCGGTGGGAAGCTTCGCTGCGCTCTGTACCACAGCACCAGCAATAAAGCTCACCCAACGCTACCCCTACCCCGGCACCCACAGCACCACCGGGGCACCCCGGAGCGCCCAAACATGGGGTCACCCATAACGGGGTGCCCTGGGGCCTAGGGCACCCCAAAACCCGGGTTACCCATAACCGAGTACCATAGAGTCATGTGGGCACCCCAAAACCCGGTCACCGTCAACCGGGTGCTGGGGACCACCCACGGGTCACCCCCGGTTGGATTCGGGGTGCATACGGGAGGGGGGGCGGGGGGTCCCCACTTCACTTCTCCCCCGGCCCCCCCCATCTCGGGAGCACCCCCAAACCGGGCACCGGAGTCCGGCAGGGGGCGCTATGGGAAGCGTACCGGAGCGCGCGTGTGCGCGGCGGGGCCGTCAGGGGGCGCCATAACAGCCTTACCGGAAGGTGCGTGCATGCGCGGCGGGGCCGGCAGAGGTCGCTGTAACAGCCGTACCGGAAGGCGCGTGCATGCGCGGCGGGGCCGGCAGGGGGCGCGCAGGCGCCGGTCCCGCTCCGCCCCGGCCCCGCTCGGCTCGGTCGGGCTCGGTACCGCGGGGCCGGCGCAGACACAAAAGGCTTGGAGGGGCGATGGGCGGCGGGGCGGCGCCATGAGGAGGAGGCGGCGGCGGCGAGCATGGCGGCGGGCGGCGGCGGGGCGCGGCGGGGGCTGCTGAAGCGGAAGCCGAACTTCACGCTGCAGGAGATCGACATCCTCATGAGCGAGGTGCTCAAGTACGAGCAGCTCCTGTTCGGCGCCGCCGCCAGCACCGTGAACGCCTACGAGAAGCAGAAGATCTGGTGGCGCATCACCAACAAGATCAACGCCGCCGGCCGCAACCAGCGCGACATCGGCGAGGTCAAGAACCGCTGGCGAGGGCTGCGCCGCCGAGCCAATGACAAGATCACCCGGCACCGGCAGGAGCGGCAGGGACCGGCCTCCAGGCCCCCCACCAGACCCGGCACAGGGTCAGGGCCAGGACCCCCGGAGCTCGGCCCCGGCCCCGCGTCCGGTTGGGGACAGAGAGGAGGCACCGGTATCGAGGCGCCGGTCCTGAGCGCAGAGGTGGTACCGCACGGTGGGTGCGGGGGGACCGGGACATGGGGGACCGAGAGAGGGATGCGGGGGAGCAGGACCGGGACAGGGATGTGGGGGGAGTGAGGCATGGAGGCAGGGCACGGCCACTGGGAGTGGGATGGGCGCGGGGAGGGACAGCAGCAGGGATACAGGGACCGGGATAAGTTCGTGGGGGGACCAGGACAGGGACACGGGGGCATTGGGAGAGGTGCGAGGAGAGGCTGGGGTAGGGCACAGGAGATCGGGACACTGGGACCATGATGTGCGAGACCAGGACATGGATACAGGGGACCAAGACAGGGACATGGAGGCTGGGACAGGGACACGGGGGCACTAGGACAGGTGAGTGCAGGGACAGGGACATGGGGGACAAAGACCAGGATGGGGGGGACCAGGACACAGATACAGGACAGGGATATGGGGGTCTGAACCAGGACAGGAGCACGGAGGGACAGGGACACAGGAGAAGATCAGGACCAGGGCATGGAGGGGAATGGACCAGGATGCAGGGGGAATCAGGAGCACCTCAAGTGCGCTGGGACCAGGACTTGGGGACCCAGGGTAGGGATGTGCAGAGACTGGGACCAGGATGCTGGGACCAGGGCAGGTGGAAGGAGGGAATGGGGCAGGGACAGGGCGGATCAGGACATGGAGGGGACAGGGACACGGAGGACTGGGATAGGGAGTGGAGGGGAAGAGGGATGTGGGGGGATCATAGTAGGGACATGGGTGACAGTGGCACGGGAGGACTGGGACAGGGGCATAGGAGATAGGGAGAGCAACAGAAGAACTGAGACCAGGACAGGAGGATGCCAGGATCCAGCCAGGGACATGGGGCCCGGAACCCCGGACACGGCCAGGGTCATGGGGGGACCTGAGCCAGGGCAGGGGGCTGAGAACAGGGTGACAACAGGAGGGGACTGGGACCAGGACAGGGATGAGGATCCCAGGGCTGGGATAGGGGCAGGGAAGGGACATGGACCAGGAGGGGACACGGACCAGGATGGGGACAAGGGACAGCAGCACTGGGATCAGAACAGGAGGATACTGGGACAGGACAGGGGTATGGGTGACTGGGATTAGGAAAGGACAGGGGTCAGGGGGTACCAGGACCTGGACAGGGATAAGAGGGGGCTGGGAGGAGGACAAGGACATGGAGTGACTGTGGTTTGAACAGGAACAAGGGACATGGGAGACCAGGACAGGGACATGGGATTGCTAGGTTAGAAAGGGATATGTGGGGACCAAGACAGGAACACAGGGGTACTGGGAGCATGCAGGGACACAGGGCACAGGGTTATGGGTGTTCCGGGACCAGGAGAGGGACAAGGTACATGGGCTGGGGCTGGACCACCAGGAGGGATGCGGAGCTATGGGGGGGACGTGTGTGTGGATGACCAGGACCGCACGCACAGGAGAAGGGATGCGGGACACGGGGATGGCGGAACCAGAGGCAGGAGAGGGCCGGGGGTCCCACGAGCTGCCTGCGCTCTGCCTCCATCCCGCAGGCCTCAAGGAGGAGGTGGTGAAGGAGGAGCCGGTGGAGGTGAAGACTGAGCCCTTCCAGAGCCCGGCTCCCGGCGGCGCTCCCGGCCCCGGGGCGGGCACGGAGCGGAGCGAGGGCTGGAACCGGAGCCCTCCGCGGCCGGCGGCGCCCGAACTGTGCCTGGGGGAGCCGGGGGGGGGCCAGGAGCCGCTGGGCTCCGACTTCCCCGGGCTCCTCTTCCAGGGAGAGGCGGAGCCGGTCCCGGAGTGCGGGGCCGGGGCCGGGGCCGGCGCGGGGGTGGCGAACGGGAGCCCCGGGTGCGCGCAGCGGGGCGCGGGGGATGCGCGGGCGGCGCAGGCGCAGGAGCGGCTGGTGCAGGAGGTGCGCGCGTTCCGCAGGGAATTCGCCGAGAGCTGCCGGGAAACCGCGTCCCTGCTGCGCGCCATGGCCCAGGCGCTGGGCGCGCTCAGCCGCAGCCTGGCCGAGATCCGGGATCTCTACCTCCGGGAGCAGGGGCCCCAGGGCTGAACCCCCCCGAACCCCCTCCATCACCCCCTCCTCCCCCCCCAGCTGGCTGTGGGGTCCGGACCCCCCCTCCCCTCCTCTTGCTGCTTCGAGTCTTTATTTTTATGGGGTTTTCCCACCCTTTCCAGCCCATTTCAATAAATCCCGAGGTGCCCCCGGGCTCGCTGAGGGGTTTGGGGGGTGATGGATGCTGGGAGCGAGGGATGGAGATGGGCGGCGCTTGACCCGATGGGTTTGGTGGTGCTGAATGGACCCCCCCACCCCGGATCCCAGTGTAGGGGGGGTGAATCGCATCCCACTAGGGATGGGTCCCAGGACCCAGGTAGATGGAGGAATCGGCCCTGCACCCACAGCCCCATCCCAGGGGTGAATCTGCTGCTTCCTGACCCAATGGAATCCCGGTGATGTGGGGTGGAAGGGACCTTAAAGCTCCTCCAGCTCCAACCCCTGCCATGGGCTCGGACCCCTTCCATAGAGCACCTTGCTCCAAGCCCCTGTGTCCAACCTGGCCTTGAGCACTGCCAGGGATGGGGCAGCCACAGCTTCCCTGTGCCAGTGCCTCAGCCCAGGTTTGAGCGGGGAGGGGGGGGCCAGCATTCCCAGCCGGGCTCATCCCAGCAGCCAGTTTGGTGGGAATTGCCCATCCCAGCGCAGTGTGGGGATGGAGGAGCTCCAGGAGCAGAAGGGGATGGGGGCAAAGTCGTTATCCCCATGTTAGAGCTCCCTAGGTCAGGCTGTGGGGCTCTGCCCCCCATGGCCACCCCCCCCAGTACAGACCCATGGAGACACCACCAGGCTGTGGGGCACAAGAAGTGGTTTAATTCCAGCCCCAGGCCCGGATCCGGCGCACAGGGTGCAGCACTGCACGGCCCTCGGGGGGCCCCCGGGCACCCCCACACACACAGACACCATGGGTGCCCGGAGCTGTTGGCACCCAGGGCCGGGTGAGGGCACCCACAAAGGGCCCAGTGTGCAGGACAAGAGCCGCCCTGTGCTGCCGGCTCCGGGTCAGCACCAGGATGGGCCTCATCCAGCCATGGCCCCAACCCTGCTGCAGGAGGGTGCTGGGGCGCCCATGGGTGCTCAGGCTCCGGGGTAGCTGGGCTGTGCTGGGACATAGGGTGGAGGCGCTGCAGGGGGAGCAGGATGGGTGTCACCCCATGGGGAATAGGGGAGTGCAGGGGGTTATAAAGGGGTGTCCCCCCCCCACGCTGGTGCTCACCTGAGGGGTTGTAGATGGGGGGTCCAGAGGGGTACAGCGGGTACTGGGCCGCGGGGCCGGCCGGCGGGTACACGGGCATGGGGGTGAAGCCGGGCGGGGGGGGCACGGGGCCGGCTTTGGGGTCCATAGGGAACGGCGCTGGGGCCGCCGGGGGGGGGTAGCTGGACAACGGGATCTCCGGGCCTGCGGAACACACCGGGGGGGGGGGGGGGGGGGGCCGCCAGCACCATGTGGGCCACCCAACTCCTGCCCGCCTTGCTGCTCCATCAGCTGCTGCTGCTTCCCATCACCATCCCCGNGGGGGGGAGGGCGGCTGCAGCATCCCGGGATGGGGACAGGGACGTGGCCCCACGGGGCCCATATCCCATTCCCTGCATCCCTGTGCTGCACCCCGCATCCTCCTCCCCTCGCACCTGCAGCATCCCCCCCCCATCCCATCAGTCACTCCCCCCGTTGCCCCCCTGTCCCCCTCCGCACCCTGCAGCGGGGTGCGCAGGCGCTGCCGCCGCTGGTGCAGGTAGCAGCAGGAGCAGAGGAAGCAGCACACGATGGTCGTGACGATGGCGATGAAGAGAACCACGGCCGAGGCAATGCCCGCGATCGTCTTGGGGCTGCGGGGACCGGGGAGCGGCGCTAGGAGAGGGCACCCGGAGCGGGATCCCCCGCACCCAGGGTACCCACACACACAGACAGCCCCCCCCCCAGCCACAGAGGTGCCCGCAGCAACTGGGACCAGTGCAGGGTCCTGCTCTGTGCTTGGAGCAGCTGCCTGGGGATGGAGGGACAGGGACGGCCAGACCAGTACCAGTGACCAGCGACCAGCACTCAGTGACCAGCATCCAGTGCCAGTGACCAGCATCCAGTGACAGTGACCAGCATCCAGTGCCCAGCATCCAGTGCCAGTGACCAGCATCCAGTGCCCAGCATCCAGTGCCAGTGACCAGCATCCAGTGCCCAGCATCCAGTGCCAGTGACCAGCATCCAGTGCCCAGCATCCAGTGCCAGTGACCAGCATCCAGTGCCCAGCATCCAGTGCCAGTGACCAGCACTCAGTGACCAGCACCCAGTGCCCAGCACCAGTACCCAACATCCAGTGCCAGTGACCAGCATCCACGTTCCAGCACCCAGTACCACCACCCAGCACCCACTATCCAATGCCTAAGGCCCAATACCCCCAAAGGCATGCACCCAGTAGCAGTGGCCAGCACCCAGTATCGCTGCCTAGTGCCCAGCCTTCAGCATCCCAGCATCCAATGCACCACCTCCTGGAACCCAAAGGCAAGTACCCAGCGGCACCCATTGCCGAAGCCCAGCCCCTCTCCCCGCACCCCTGAAGCCGGTGGGCACCTGAAGGCGAGGCAGTGGCGCTGCTGCCGCTCGGTGATGAGGCGCAGGGGGTCCCGGCAGCAGAACCGCTGGTGGCAGGACCCGCAGCAGAAGCTCAGGAACTGGCACTCGAAGCCGGGGTGCCAGGACCCGTTCCTGTCCACGTACCACAGGCAGTCCTCATCCGCCGCCGCTGCGCACAGCACCGTCACCGGCGCCCCGGCACCCTCAGAGCCCGGCCGCAGCCACCCCGTGGACCCCCAGAGCCCCCGTGTCCCTGCAGATCCCGCGCCATCCCGCCGCTATGTAAGCCCCATTACCCCGCTCCATCCCACCCCACATCCTCCCGGATCCTGCTCCATCCTGCTTCACTTCTTCCCGTGTACCCTGCTCTATCCAGCCCCATGGGTCCTGGTACCCTCCATATCCTCCCATAGCCTGCCCCATCCTGCCCTGCACCGTTGCGGACCCCGCTCCTCCCCCCCCCCCCCCCC
>NDXB01013654.1:3773-29035 GCA_002631895.1 Agapornis roseicollis
AAAAAAAAAAAACCCAGAGAAGCTTGATTTTTCTTCCTTTCTTTTAAACTGAGGATATTTTCTGCAGATTGCTATCTCTCACCAGCAGCATGCATCCACCGACAGAACAACTAATGGAACTGGCAGGTCTATAACCTGGAAATCAAAGGGAAGATCCCAGGCTCTGGTGAAGCCAAGGGCAGTATTGTCACAGAGCCAAGATTCCTACCCTGCCTCCTGTGGACTTAACAGACAAGGTAACAAGAAAATTCCTCCTTGGGTGCTCTCTTTATCTGGAGATCTAAATTAACCTGAGCACTTCTCCGGTGTTTACTGAGCTAGCGATATTAGCTATGTGCTTCACACACAACCTGTGCTTAACCTGCAGCAGCTACAGACCAATTCTGCTGACTTACATAAGAAACTTCACCTACATTCGTCAACCAGCGTCATGTGCCATTCATATAACCACGACCGCATTCCCACAGAGACGAGAGTGCTCATGCAGAGACTTTTGCATTAAGAAAAACCAGTCCGCTAAGGTAAAGGAAATGCACAGCCTGGGGAAGAACTGACAGCTCCAGACACTGGTCCTTTTATTTGCTCACAGACTTTTTAAGGCAAAGGCGTATCTCCTCACATGAAGCTGACTTTCCATCTAACTGACTGCAAAATGCAACACGTATGTCTGTGCCTGTATGCTTTCCACCTTCAGCTTCCCTGAACTTCTTCAGGTTGTACCTACAACAAGGTACAATGCCTGGATAAGGACCAGCTATTACATCTCAAACTGCTGCTCAGTCAGAGGCAACACGTATTTTTCTGCTATGTTTGCCTCATTATAATAGCAGGAAAAGACAAACATGCAATGCTTTAAATCTCATATCACTTCTATGCAGAGTGGAGAGAAAACACAGCCAAAAGCAACCCCTATACCCTTCTCACAGCTTAATGTTTGGGGGGTTTTTTATTGCTGTTGTGTCAGTCCAGCTGCCCATGTAACTGTGAAATAATCGTGTAGGTTAAATACTCCAGTCTTGTTGGGTTTTTAATAAACCAGTATCCAGATCCACCATGGATAGTTTACTCTGGCTCACCTGTGACACCCTCCAACCTAGTACCTACAACAGAGTTACCACACATAGCAAGCTATCCTAAAAACACAGCCTCTGACAGATGGTGCCAGACAGCAACACATGAAACACTCCACAATTCTGGTCCTGTTTTAAACCTCTGATGGCACATGCTCCTTCAACATCTGTCATGGCTTAAGTCCAGTCAGTAACTCTGAATCACGTAGTCACTCACTCCTCCAACTTCCTCCTCCCCTGCTCTCGGAGGGATGGGGAGGAGAATTGAAAGAATATAACTCCCGCAGGTTAAGATAAGGACAGCCCAGTAACTAAGGGATAACATAAACCACTGCTGCTACCACCAATAACAATAATGATAAGGGAAATAACAAGGGAAGAGAATACAACGGCTCACCACCTGCCAACCGATACCCAGCCCAACCCGAGCAGTGATCTAACCCTTCCGAGTAACTGCCCCCAGTTTATATAGTGGGAATGACATGCTGTGGGATGGAATACCCCTTTGGTTAGTTTGGGTAGGGTGTCCTGCCTCTGCTTCCTCCTGGCTTCCCCGACTCCCTGGTAGGCCATGAAACTCAGAAAGTCCTTGGTCAGGGTAAACATTACTGAGCAGCAACTGAAACCATCGGTGTTATCAGCGCTGCTCCCAGGCTGAAACTCAAAAACACAGCGTTGCAGCAGCTACTAAGGAGAAAAATGACTGCTACTGCTGAACCCAAGTCAACATCATAGAACAAACCTGTGGCAGGCAAAGCTGCACCAGGGGAGGTTTAAACTGGACATTAGAAAGTATTTGTTTATTGAGAGAGTGGTCAAACACTGGAATAGGCTTCCCAGAAAGGCGATCCATGCCCCAAGCCTGTCAGTGTTTAAGAGGCATTCGGACAACGCCCTTAATAACATGCTCTAACTTTTGGTCAGCCCTAAAGTGGTTAGGCAGATGGACTTGACTACTTTAGGTCCCTTACAACTGAAATACTTTATTCTACTGTTATTATTAGCAGCAGCTGCAAGGGGAGCAGCATGTAGCCCTATGTAAAGTGTTTCTAGGACTCCCTGGTGACAGGCTATGTGTAACAGTAAGTCCCCCAGCACAAACTATGCCACACGAGCCTCTCATTCATCTTGTGCTCTCAAGTATTACTGCCATATTTCTGAAAAGGCTTTCTACATAGCACAACAGTAGCAACAGTTAACTCACCTTTTAATACCACTAACTAAACAAACACTTCTCAAGAACAGAACAAGCAAGCCACAACTTGATAGCTGAATTCCAAGCAAATTACAATCTTATGGTTCTCCTTGTTTCTTGCTATCTCCTTCAATTTCTTCCAGTATGTTATTACATGCATCTGTTCAGCGAGATCCAAAGCCAAGATCGTCACTTGGAAATCCCTTGATATGAAAGGCTTCGTATGAAGCCCATTTCTATGTTACACTTAAACAGAAGACAAGATGCTTGTACCAAAAGAGACATGAAAACTCAGTTCTGATGAAGGGAAACAAATGAGTCTACATCATTTTTAAAATCAATGCCTTTTTCCTTGGAATACAATTCAGCTGTGTACCCAGACAGCCAGAGACAACAAAGCTTGCTTATTAACCTGACATGGTGTTAAGGAGAATGCCTTTCCCCATCACATCTGCCACCTTTATCTCAGCATTGAGGTGGGGTCATTTCAAACAGCTGAAGTTAAATACCAAAGGGCTCACAACTCTGAGTCATTTTTTTTTGTTCTTGTAATACAGGCAGTACCACCCCATGATTCAATTTATTTGCAAAACAGAGGCAAATAAACAATAGTTCTCAGTACTCTGAGTCTACAAAGCAGTGAATCCAACAGCAATGTCTGACAGACAGCATGTTTACTGGTTGCCCTGCTTTTATCGGACTGAAGTCAGGATGTTGCAGACTCACCAATTCTTCTGGAAGGCAAGGACCAACTTGAAGCTCCAGCTCTGGAGAAGAGCGTGGAGGGAGATCTTGTTACACAAGGATCTCCACTTTCATTTAAAAAGAATCTACTTCATAAAAACCCCTGATTATTATGTCATAGAATCATAGAACGGCTCGGGTCGGAAAAGGACCTTAAGATCATCCAGTTCTAACCCCCCTGCCATAAGCAGGGACACCTCACACTAAACCGTGGCACCCAAGGCTTCGTCCAACCTGGCCTTGAACACTGCCAGGGATGGAGCACTCACAGCCTCCCTGGCCAACCCATTCCAGTGCCTCAGCACCCCCACAGCAAAGAATTTCTTCCTTAGATCCAGTCTAAACTAGAGAACAAACAAAAAAGCAAGTTTTCAAACAAAAGAACAAACTTATATTTAAGCCAACACTGACAGTACCACGGCTATTCAGGAAAAACTGTTGCAAGAAATTCTACCCTCCTCAATGCATACGCCAGTGTCAGCTACAGGCAATGGAATTGTGTGTCAGACCAAAACTTTACCAAATTCAAGGCTGTATAGTTTGGAGCCTATCGCTAATCAACATCAGGGTGAGTTCTGAAGTTTTAATAGTGAGTTTTAAATACTTACTGTATGTGTAGTATTATACTTGTGCCATTTCAGAATACTTTTATGTAATCCATATTAACTAAAGGCACAATTCCTACCCTTCCTTTGTTTGCAGAGCAGACCCACATGATCAAAAGAGATGCTTGAACACCTGCTTTCCATTTGTGATTTCACGGAACTGCACTCAAATGAAGCCTGAGAAAGCTGAGATGTTACTGACCATCAGTAAGCATGCACTACCTTAAAGAGATATTTTCCTTGAACAGTAAAGGTATTTCACTGCCTACTCTCCAAAGACAGTGGGGAGGTTTTTAGCCAGACTCAAAGTGGTATTGAGGAACCTGGTAATTGTTCCTGTTGATCTCGGGTGCCTCACTACCTTTGTCTTCATATAGCTGTGCCAAATAAAAACCCCTCCTTTGCCAGTTACACCTTCTGCTAACATCCCTGAAGCTCAAGAAGGTTTCCTATTACCATGTGGCTTTTTCCTTTTACATGTCTGAATTGCCAGGATTCACACTTGGCCCACAGTCCTTCAGTGGGCACATAACATGCAGTTGTAACGGGACCCTTCCTAAGGTCACCATCTCACCTGCACATATGGTAGAACAAGTTTGCCAAGACAGGTCATAGATGTGCCATGAAACCCCATCTACAATTGACAAGGACTAATAGTTCAGAAGCAAAGCAAAATGAAAATCCAATCTTCTGTCACTGTTATAAATTATCTGGGATTTGCTCTACCAGGCACATCAAGGAATGCATTATTCTGAGCAAGGGTGGTGATCACTTCGTTTCAAGGGAATTACGCTTACATGATGATGTCCAGTAAGTCTTGAAACTGTTGGCCAGTTTTGAGAAAATCAAATAGATCTAAAGACACCAGCTGAGATCACATCCCTGCTGTACTTGCACAAATGTGTGCCTGGCAGAACAAAGACAGGAGTTGTGCCCTGGAGATGCGGAGCCATAAAAACAAAGCGCTTTGTGACCAGCACAGCTCAGGAAATCACACCTCCTACAGAACTGTGTTCCTTTGTTGATTTAATGCCTATACTTAACTATACCAAGATTTTCTGGTTCCATGTTCAGAATGCAATGTATCCAATCAGTTATTTATCGTCTTTTAAGCTTTGAGAGAGATGCCAGTGCAGATGCATTCAGCCCAAAAATCATTCTCCTTTTCTCTTTAGAACCTCACTTACACCAAATATCTTGCTGCCAAGTGGAGGCAATCACATACGAATGTATCACTCAGTCACTAAGCAAAAACCTGGAGAAAACTGGCAAGTGTTGGACTGCAGACCTGCTTTTCCCTTTTGGTCTGTTTCTACACAATCTGCAAGAACTTTATTATGTTGGAGCTGTTCTCCTTGTATCACACACAGCTGAAACTGGGGATTGGCAATAAAACAACATTTAAGCAACAAATACTAAAATGCATGCACGAACACATAGTAAGAGATGGTATAAACCTTGTTTCCAACAAAGGCTACGCTAAAAGATGAAGGCTGGTTAGCTTTCGAAGCTGCAAAGCAGGTGCTAGGTCTGGAGCATCCCTTCAGGCATCAGCATTGCTCTTCAAAGGCATGTAGATGCAGGTACAGCTGCATCCTAAGGCTGAGCACCCACAAATGTACCCAGAGGTTTTCAGAACTCTTTGGGAGCCAGAGATAACTGGAGGGACACAGAGAAATGGCTTACAAAAGCAGAAAAGTTAGACACTCTCTTTTCAACAAGGTCAGTGCATGAAGGCCACAGAGGACATATGCACCAGGAACAGATGCGGAAGCACAGTGAAAGTCTTGACCGTGATGGGAGGGAAAGGAGGAGCAGTAGAATATACAGCTAAAGGAAAGAACTGGAACTATCAAAAGATGGCACACAAGAAGAAGGCCGAGCACCACAGTTCTGCACCCTGAATGGTTATTATTTGTGCCTTCTTTAGGACTTTGGTAGGACTCTGGATCTGATGATTCATGAAGAACATGGCAACAACACTGGGTGTAGAGGAAAGCTGTTTTTATAGAGCCCATCAGCTTTGCCAGAGTACTCTCCCTGACAGCTAGTTTGCAGGAAACAATGCTCCCTATGACTCACTAGATGTTTGCTCCTCATTGAAATAAAAGTCACCAGGGGACCGACTGCAACAAGTGACATTTCCTTGAGATCCAACTGGCTCATATACTTTGCAACCACAGAGACTGAGCCTCCCACCAACCCCCACACTGCACCACACTTTTAGAAGGAAAACATCAGAAGGCAACCAATCAGGTTTTAAAGTTTTGCTGCATTTCTAAAGTTCTTTCCCCAGAAAACAACCCCCTGCACACAAAGATTTTCAAGTGGCACGCAAATGCCAAGGGCTTAACAGTAACATCCAAAAGAAGCTGCAAGAGGCTGCTAAGAGTGGCACAGTGATACATTTCATTAATGATTTAAGATAGCCAGGCTTACATTTGAAGCAGAGGACAGGCAAGCATCCTGCTCTGATGAACTTGCCAAAGAAAGCAGTGTCTTGCAACCATCGTTTCCACAATTAACCCTCACATAAATCCACAGATCCTGCAGACTTCAGTCTGTTACTCTATTTGAGTGGGCCTGTTTCTAGGAATAAAATTTTCCTGGACAAAGGCCTAAATTCACCCATGCCAACCCAATAAGGATTTGGGAATAAAAGTGACGGCAAACAGAAGTGTATGAGAAACCAAAGCCTTACTACATGACGGGGTGAAGGGTGCTTACATACAGCAGTCACACATAACCTAAAAATGAGGGTACAGGCTCACATGGAAAAAGAAAAGGAAATCTTCTAACTGCTTAGGAAGAAAGAGGGAGACAAGGTCAGCCCTGCTTAGGGACAAGCAAAGACAACCTAGGATTATTTAGTAGATCTGAAGGAGAAAGAGGTGGGGAAGGAGTCAAGAAACAAGGAGCTAACAAACTGCAGCAGAGTGCTGGCAGCGGGGCCCAGGCGATGAAGAAATGTGCCAGTAGCGCTGAGAACGGCTTCGGCATGAGCCTGACATCTGGGGAGGGAAAGTTGCAGACCGCAGCTCAGCACTTCCACCAGGCTGGTGCTCCTTCGCAGCTGTCATTTTTAAGAAGAACTCAACTAAAAGGCTTACCCGTTTATCTTATATTATTAGCGATGTATGTTTCAGTTACTGCACCTGCGTTGTTACCTACACACGTTAGCAGTACCTCGGGAGCTCTCACAGAGCCCAGGGAGCTGGCCTGGTTGGTGCTTGGCGAGGATAAGCTCTCCTGCTTTGCGCTTGTTCCCGTTGCAACCGTTATACCGGGCGGAGGGGGCCGGCACCGTGACGGCCAAGGACCGACTCTGCGCTTCACCCCGCCTCGCCGATCGCGGGGAAGGAAGGACACGGAACGAGACCGGAGGGCAGCGCCGAGCAACAGGAGAGTCCGGGTACCAGCAAGGCTGTCAGCAACGCGAGCCGAGCTTCTCCCCGCCCCGGTGGGACGGGACGGGACGGGACGGGACGCCGCAGTCTCAGGGCGCCGCCGCCTCACCGTTATTCCCTTCCCGCCCGCTCCCCGAACGCCGGCAACAGGCCCCGAGCAGCGCTACCGGCAGCGCCGCAGGCCCCGTCCGGCGGGTCCGCGTCCACTCACCGCTGCGGCACCCGCTGCCGCCGCCGCCGCCTCCGTCCGTTTCCCTCGCGGGTAGCCCAAAGGGACGCGGTGCCTCTTTTGCCCCTGCGCTGCTGCCGCCGCTCGCTTGGGCGCTCAGCGGGGCCGTCCGGCCCCTAGCCCTACCCCCGGCCCCTAGCTTTAGCCCCGGCCCCGGCCCCGGCCCCGGCCCCGGCGCTCCGGGGTCTGCGCGGAGGGCCCGCCCTCCCCGCCACGGCGCAGCGCAGCGCAGCCCTGCCCGGCGGGCGGTGTTATGTAAGCGGGGCCGCGGCCCGCCCCGCGAGCAGCCGCCGTGAGGGGTGCCCCCGGTCGGGCACCGGCGTCCCGGCGAGGTCTCCGCGGCACAGGTGAGCACGGGCGTTCTGCTGCTTGTTGGCGGGGTAAAGCGCACCAGAAGGGTCGAACCCGGGTTTCTCACAGTACCGCGTCTGGGGTCTCGGAGCTCCGATCACCAAACACTAGGAAGTGGGTGACAGGCCATGGAAAGTCGTCAGCCGTGCTGCGAGCCGGCAGCGAGCCGTGCCAGCACGCCGGCGAATTCCTCAGTGTTCCTTCTGAACGCCCAGAAAGCAAGCGGGTGGCTATACAGAAATGCAACAACCGCAGCTCATCGCAGGTAGCACGAACAGGAATTCATGTGGATGCACGGTGTTGGCAACTGGCATTTTGGGAAGAAAGAAACAACCAAGAACTTAGGAAACAAAACCGGTTTCTTCTAGTCTGATCCAGGTGATTCCTTCTCCTGTAAGCTATCCAAGCAAAAGGTCTACAGCGTATGCTGAGGTAAGTCTGAGAAGGAAAGGGAGCAGCAGTGGTGTGCTGCCAGGCACAGCGTCAATTCTGTAACCCAGAGAAAGAAGCCAGCGAATTGGCAACATTTTGCGTTCCATCTGCAGCATCAGAAAGCTCTAATGACACCGAAACCGAGCACACAGGGAGGGAAGACGCACACAACGTGCAGCTTCTTCATATTTGAATGATAACAGCACATAAACAAGCTGAACGAACGCGGGGAGAGCTTCGTATCTGGTGAGCCACAAACCCGAGCTCTTCGGCAGAGGCCGTACTACTGACCCCTGCTGCCGGGAGCTCGTGCGGTTCACCCGCCCGACGTGCAGGGGAACGGGCTGTTTGCCGTTGAAAGCTCTGACCGCACATGCCGGTACTGCGGGCAAGTGCCTCCAGGTAGGTAGCTCAGAAGAGAGGACAGCTCTTGACCTACTGATACCAGGTGGGGGAGGCTGGCTGCCATCAGTAGCAGGGGAGCTGCCATGGGCTTACAGCTGCCTACAGCCGGATATCTAAGGTGATCTGCCATCCATGTGTCAGCGCTGTGTTGATTGGAATAGCTCTGGATTTAACTTGCTCACAAACCATCAGGAATTACTGCTCCTCACCAGCAGAAAATAAATGGAAATCTTGTTAGAATTTAATGGTGAGGAGTGTACTTTAATACCTGGTTCTGACCTTGAAGCACCAAATGCTCACAGTGGGTCATGTAGTGGCACTATTTAAGGTGACTGGCTGTCCTGGGTTCAGCAGTTGCAGTCAGTTTTTCTTCTCTTTAGTAGCTGTGTTTTGACTTAACCCGGGAACAAGGCTGATAAGGCCGATGGTTTTGGTTGTTGCTGCGCGATGTTTGCCCTGACCAAGGACTTTGTGAGCCTCATGCTCTGCCGGGGAGGAGGGGAAGCCAAGAGAAGGAGAGACAGGACTGTACTGACAGGACCAAACTGACCAAAGAGGTATTCCATACCATAGCACGTCATGCCCAGGATGTAACTGGGGGTGATCTGGAAGGCCTGGCTCTCTCGGGGTGGTTGGAAGAGGTGGTCGGTCAGCACTCTTTTGGTGGGGTGTCGTGAGTTATCTGTTGTGGTTGATGGGATGCTGTATTCTTTTCCTTTATCATTATTGGTGGTAGCAGCAGTGATTTGTGTTCTACCTTAGTTACTAAACTGTTCTTATCTCAACCTGTGGAAGTTGCATTATTTGATTCTCCCCCCATCTCTCTGGAAGCAGGGGAGGGCAAGAAGGGGGGGTTGAGTGAGTGAATGAGCTGCCTGGTTGGTTGGGTTTAAACCACGACACTGGCCTTTTAAGTTGTCACTAAGAGGGAAACTGACTGCTCTATTCTCCCTCTGTAAACAAGACTATCATGTAGCTTTGAAAACCTAATTTATTTACCAGCACAGTTTTGACAGACTGTTTACTAGGAGTAAATTTTGTATCACCAGTGTGTAAAACTGAATCTATGCCTATACAATTGCTCTTGGCCTATAGTAATTTAGAGCTCATTATCTCTTAATGACCTTTAGAATAGTGTGAGGAACTGTACACAGTCCGAAAGGTTTGGACTCCAAAGGAATGGGTCTAGAATAGGCAGATGATAACAGAAACTCTTATCTGTGAAGTGGGAAAATTTGCTGTCATCACAGTAGTATATGAGCTACCCTCACGAGCAGCAATGAGTGGTTTCCTTATGAAACTATCCCTTAGGAGATTGCTTTGTACACTTGGACCTTTTAAGGCCAAACTAAAAACCAGCTCCCTGCATTGAGAAAGCTTGCTGGTGTTAGGGCATCACTATCTAAACCTTGCTTGAATTAAGTTCATCTTCTCATTTCCCTATGTGGAAGCTTTCACAGCTCTGATTTTACTACCTCAAACAGCTTTGTAGGTGCTGAGTTAGAAAAACCAGCATACACAGGCATTAAGTAAATGAGCATTCAGTGCATTACCCAAATAATAGGAAGCTGCCCACACACCACACCTAAACAACAGAGGAGAGGTAAGAATGACTGCAAGCACTGTGGAAGGGTGGAAGGGCTCCTGAAAAAGAGCGAGCAGCAGCTCTAGTCCTCTTTCCTTAGAGGAAACAAGCGTATTTTTAGAAGCAGCTGGTTCAGCCCCTAAACTAAACCACAAGTATTCGTCAGTGACTATACAGTGTTTCCAGACATTTCCTGTGGTGAACAGAATACCCAACAGACCGGGTGGAACACAACACATACTGCAAATATAACAATGGTGTTGGCATGATTTACCCCATAGGATGACCTACAGGATATCTTTAGGGCAACAGAGAAGCACTTATAATGCTGCAGGGTAGCTACTCTCCCTTATTAGCATGACATGCCCATTTATTCACACTCATAACCAATGACAAACAAGAATTACAAGGTATTAGGATGTTTCCCTTTATGTTTGCTTGGGTACAGCAAGGTAAAATTGTTAATCAAATGAGTCACATGGCAGTCTTTGGGTGGGAGGAGCAGCATTTGTTGGCACAGTAACATTGTGTGCAGCATACCAGTGACATGTCTTTGGCATGAGAGGTTTCAACCTTGGGTCTTCTCAGGGTTTTGGGGTTTATTTGTGTGTTGTTTTATAGCTACTAGAAGTTGGACATTGCTTCACAGAAAACTGGGTGATCATAGGAGCTGCTACATAAGAACTTCTCTCAGCAAATGAAGAGCCATAACCTCTAAATGCTAATGGCAGATCAGTGTATCTTTGGGAGCACTAGGGCAAGGATCACACTGGTAAACCACGTGAGTGGCGCCTTGTGCAGGGAGTGAATGAAAGACTACAAGCAACTTGCTTATCTCCACTGTATGGCCATTATGGTGATGAATGGCACAGGTCAACACATTCTGCTATTGTTCTCACCTAAAAGCTTTGAGGTTTTGTTTCCAGGCTCTTGGGAAAGCCTATTTTGCGTGCACCACCCAACTTTAGCCCTTTCAGTCCTATCCTCTCCACCTTTTCTGTGGTACAGGCATTTATTTTTTAAACCCCAAGCTCTTCTATTCCTAGCTTTATCCAGTGCTGCTCTAGTGGTTTCTGCTGTCTATGCCATTAACCTCTTTGCTACAGCCTTACCTTACATTCCTAGTCAGTCTCATTCTCTCTCCCCTTCACACTCTGCCTCTCAAGTGTCCCTCATTAGCTTACACATCTGGTCTGAGAATCTTCCTGCTCTGAAGGGACAGACACAGCAACTGGACTAGGCTTGGCAAGGAAACACTGTCCTATCCACCTCTAGGAGCAAGCAGTATAGCTACCTCATCAGATGAGTAGTTCCTCTCCGCCCGAGTCCCAGCCTGCCACATCTTTGCACATCCTCTTCTTACTTTCATTACTGGAAACAGATTCTAGCCCAGCCCACAAAAATGCAGAAATACTGGGACAGTATCACATACAATAGGAAAAAAAAAACCCAAAACCAAACCAAACCCCACCAAAACCCCCGGCAAACGTTTTAGTTTGTACATATACAAACACTTCACATCTGCCTCATCCAAATTCAAGTTCTCTTTAGCAAAGCACAAACCATTGTGCAACTCCTGTGAAAAATTTTAGTCAAAACAAACCCAGTTGGCATCAAAGCCTGAAGACTTCGATCTATACAAAAAGATGCAAGCGAGATGAAGGTCATTTTATTCTGCACAACGCTTTAATAAATAATAGTGGGTGTAGGAACATCTTTTTACAAATGCCATTGGTTGCAGTGACTGATTTTAGTTTGGGTACTTGCTCAAGTTTTCTTCATCCCTGCTTTAAGACAGCACTTTCGCACTTCCACAAGCATGTGGTACGAGAATTACCCTCCACATTTTCGTTTACAGAAATGAGAACTTATTTATATTACATCTAATATAAAATTACATTGGTAATACTGCAACTGAAGATGAATGGTTTAACAAAAAGCTTCCAGGCTCCCCAGAAACCCTTTATCGTAGATGGGTGAAGCAAAGATTAAGCAACCACAGTACATGTGATTCAGGGTCACAGCATTGGCTAAACTATAGTTCCTTTTCAGAGCAATGTTATGAAAACTTAAAGTGCTAAAAAGAATACACATATTCCTGAACAAACAAAAACCCAAACCAAAAGGACTAAACGGTGAGTGATGAAAAAATAAAACCTTTATTGAAATACTGCGGTAACAACTTCAAGAATACTATGGTTTAAAAATACTTTATAATTAAGATTCTCCACAACAAACACTTCTACTTTACAAATATGGCTGTGCACAAAACACTAATCTACACGTGAAGAAGTATTTCATACAGTTGAAACTCGCATGCGATGACACATGCTTGGCACTACACGTCTTCTGCCATGGAGGAGAGCAGATGGCCAACACTTCACTAAAGTTGAGGCAAGTTTCTGTAACGAGATGCGTTTCTCAAACTGACAGAGAAGAATACCTTGCTGGATTTCTCCTTTTTGGAAAAACCTTTCCATAGAAGAAATACGGGAATTCAAAAGTGCTGAGCAAGAACAGCTCTAATCACTCTGTGAGGCAACAAACATCCACTTACTACAGCCTGCCGTTTTAGTGAGGTTGGTAACTCCGGCTCACCAGCCAACTGAGCCATGGGAACCCCCACTTGGGCACAAAAGACATGCTAATTGGAGCTTTTCTTGCCTCACTGCAACTGCACATTCTTAAAACAAGCTAAGCCAACAAAAGCACTCTTGCCATCCTGGCTATACACAAGAGTATGCCAGTAGAACTTAACTGGGGCACAAGAATCTGTTTTGGAGGCAAAGTGTGCCCTAGGGGCTTTTCCCAGAGTGCTGAAAGGCCAGAAGACATTCCCCATATTTTAAATAAATTACAATTTGTCCAAATTACCATACCAAGTTAAATCAGAAACTCAGAACCCAGGATCCTGTTTCTGTAATACTGGTCAAACATGAATGCACAGGAAGCAAGGAACAGAACATGCACATGGTTATAATCCTGGTCCCTAGCTTTCTATGGCTCAAGAATCCATCCCATAACAGTATCGGTATATTTAGCAGATCAATTTTGTTTTTTGACTTTCCCAGGTTTTTTTAGGCCCATGAAAGATTTTGACATTCACAGCTCCTGAGTAAAGAGGCAAGAGTATTTTCATTAAATGTAACATTTTTCAGCTCAGCATAAGACTTAAAAGTATATAAAATTATGCTTCCTCTGTAATACTGAAAAACTTAAGCACCACTACCACCTGCAAGTAAGGAACAAGGATCTAAGTTTCTGGTCAGGCTGAAGAGTTGTAAGGACCCTGCTTATCCCAAATAATAATTCTACTCTATTACAAAGTTCATAGATGTCCTGGTTCCAGGACATCTTCACAATTGACAATAGCAGAGTGTTACTACAGAAAGGCATATACACAATTCCTTAATGAAGCAAGCTTGGAGAGTGTCTTGTTTAAAGGTCCATGTTCAAACTTTAGCATGATCTTTCATTCTATTTGGTAAATGTGGGGCTAACATTTTTCCTTCAGTTATTAGCATGGCCTCTTTCTGCCAAAGGCATCCTTACATGATCCAAGTCAAAAAACTACCTTAGACCATGTAGCTCACCCATGAGTTAGGTTATTTTGCACGTATTCTTCACCTGTTGTATCTTAATGCAAACACCCTCTTGGGAATATGCTGTAAATCTAGAAATATGACTACCCATCTAGTTCAGAAACAAATTTACTCATAGGTCTCCAGGTGAGATCCAAACCAGGAAGTTAGCTACAGTTCAGATTCCAAAACGTCAGTTTCCCATAGGACCTGAGCTTCTATGCCTGTAAAAGCCCTGCATCACTTCTACATTTCTGCTGCTTGTTGCACAACTTCTCAAACTAGCACATCTTCAAAGTAACCAAGAACTTCCCACAGACATTTCTTCAGTGTTCACAATTTAGGCATCCCACACAGATTTTAAGTACATTTTAAGTACGTACATTGTAAATACATTTTAAGCATTCATAATGCTCTCAAAATTGAGGATATACTGAGGATAAATTGAGGATATAAGCTTCAAAAGACAATAAATGCACCCAAGTAGAGCTCAATTGTTAAGGCACAATAAAGGACTTCATTTCCAGGCGCTATCACAAGTCAGAAAGATGGACAGATACCTGACTTGGACACAAAGAGGTGTCCTGTTCTGATACGCTGAAATGGGACTTCTCATCTTTCTCACCAGCTAAGTTAGCCCTCCCATTTTTAAAAACAAAGCAAACAAAAACCTTTCTGCTGACAGTATCATTCTTAGATGCCTACCTTCTTGTGCACTGTACAAGAACCTCAAGCCACCAATTCATAACTGGTAGTTCTGTTCACCAGGAGAATGCCTGGAACTAACCTAATTTGTGACTGTTCGCATTTTAGCCCTGCAGTTTGAATATTGACATTTTTATTACTGTTTTTAAAATAAGGTGATAGATCTTCTAACAGGAACATCAGCAAAGTGTCAGGAGTCTTATAGGAGTCCCATTAATATTTCTTCTGAACAGCTGATTTAAATCATTATCTGGAAAATATAACAAGTTTCACTTAGACTGGTAGAACACTGGACGAGGTAGCAAATAATTATCTCTTTGGTTCTAGTATGTACATGGGCTAATTGTTCTAGGTCTTGTAAGTGGGGAAACTGTTTATCTACCAACAGAATGCTGCATACTCCAAAAGCATTTGACCATATTAAATATCTTATCTCACAGGCCAGTCTCATGAAACTACAAGTGATTAACTGTAAATTCAAGGACTTTTATTTAACCCCATACACAGGCTTGAGAAGCTTTCTAACATTTATAGCAGTTTTTCAGTGTTCAGCAATAGTTTCTAGTTTGCTAAACAATATCAGACTGCAAAATTGCTCTTACTGTTGATAGATCAATAATGACATGGGATAAGTCATTATCTCCGTGGCAACAGGATTGTGATGTTAGAGGAATATTGCGCATGTTGCTGCTGCGACTCTTACAGGCATGCCTCGGCTTCCTCACACAGGTGCTCTCTCTGCAAGCCTGGTATGCCCAGAGTACTAACAACCAAGGGCACCTCTTAAGACTACAGAGTCTGAAACTGCAACTGTGATTATGTTATTCTAGAAGGAGCATATCATCATGAGGGTTTATTTCACTTCAGTTTAACGGCCTTATTTCACTTCTAATTTCTAAAGAACCATGCCCTTACAGAAACAGAATGAAATTCAGGAAGGCAAGTAATGCAAAGCTCTTTTTACAGCCCAAATTTTTTCAAAAGAAGGCATTTAGGTGCTTTTAAGAGTAGAACAATTTATTTCTTTTTACTCAATTTTCACTTCTTTCTCCTCTGACTCCCCAGGGTCTTAAGGTGGCAGGGTTCTTTCTGCTGGATTAAAATGACAAGCTAGGCCATTTGTGCTATCACACTTTACACTTGTTAAGCATCTGTCTTCGTATAGCACATCAGTTCAACAAATAGACATATTTTTCCTTCGCAGAATTTACAGAAGCTTTATCTGGCATGAAATGGATACTGGGTTAGTTATTTTGTATTGCACAATTTTGCAGCAGATTAATTGCAACATATACGCCACAGAAAACAGTACTTCTTTGTGGCTTGATCAGCGTGACTATGCCTGGCTTCTGATGTTCTGTTGAAAACAAAATACACTAACGCATAACGTTCATCAACGGTACGCGAGCTTTACCTTTAGATTCATAACAGAAGCATTTCCTCGTCATCAGATGTACCTTCAAATACTACAGCAACACTTCTTTATTCAGAAGCGATTCACATGGGATGCCAAAGTTTGGCACAATNCTGTTGAAAACAAAATACACTAACGCACAAAACGCACAACGTTCATCAACGGTACGCGAGCTTTACCTTTAGATTCATAACAGAAGCATTTCCTTGTCATCAGATGTACCTTCAAATACTACAGCAACACTTCTTTATTCAGAAGCGATTCACATGGGATGCCAAAGTTTGGCACAATTCCCCATGGGACGTGTTCTAATTAAAGTCAAATAAAGGGCNATGTTCTGTTGAAAACAAAATCCACTAACGCATAACGTTCATCAACGGTACGCGAGCTTTACCTTTAGATTCATAACAGAAGCATTTCCTCGTCATCAGATGTACCTTCAAATACTACAGCAACACTTCTTTATTCAGAAGCGATTCACATGGGATGCCAAAGTTTGGCACAATTCCCCATGGGACGTGTTCTAATTAAAGTCAAATAAAGGGCAACAACAAAAGTCATGCCTGAAGGTGGTTTCACAGAAAATGAAAACCAAGGTGTCACTCAAGCATCACCTGGATTCCACAAAACTCACAACCTAGTGAAGAGCCTTCTGAACGCTGAAAACAAGCTGGTCTCATTCGTAAAGCTCTCACATGAGCACAGCTGCGTGGAAAACGATATTTTCCTTACAAATGCAAGTAATACAAATGGCCATTAAATATACCAAAAGGCCAGGCCCCTGAGCTGCAATGTGGATTAATGCTCAGAAATACACTGTTGTTATTTGCAAGACTGCGGGTTAGCACAGAGAAAAACCTTTCAGTATTTTCTTCTACTTACAGGATGGGCCTGGCTCTGCTCCAGGTTCTTGGAAAGCATACGGCATCTGCTCAGGAGCATAACGTTGGCTGGACACGTTCCAAATTCAGCACTCCTCTGGCTGATGCTGGGCAGCTCTGTGCATCTGCCAGCATCAACTGAACCAACCCCTCTGCACATACAGCCAGCCAGACCGGTCTTGCTCTCATCTCTCCCTCTTGACATTAAAAAAAACCCACGTTAATCGCAAAAATCACATTAAAAAACCAACCAAGCCCGAGCAAGAAAAGGCAGCCAAACAAGTCACTAAGCACAGCCAAAGCCACCAAGGAAACAGACCCACCCGCACTTTGTTAGCTACCCACATAAAAACTCCACTGCCTCCGGTGACAAAAGGTGCCGACTCAGCAGCAGTGCACTTTTAAAGGCCATGCTTCCACCGCTACAACTCGCATATCTGAACATGCTTCATCCCCAAGGAGCATCACTCAACACAGGCAGCCAGTATCTCAGAGTAGCCCGTACCTTTGTAACCCCCTTCTACCCGTTCAGCCGCTCAACACCGGTGACTCCCGTTAGTACCCTCACCCGGGGAGCACCCCCACCCACCAGGGCCGGTGGGATAAAGCCCCAAACCCCACCGCAGGGGCAGGCCGCAGCAACACATCCCCCAGCTCCGCCGCACAACCCCACCGCTCCGCCCTCACGGCTCCACAGCCCCCAGGGCTATGCCCACACGCCAGTCCCGAAAACAGCGGCTGCAACCGCCCAGCAACGGCCCTAGCTCTCCCTTCCCGGCCGCCCCATGAAGCGGGCACAGGAGCCAGGGGGGATCCGGACGGGAATACAACCCGTCCATCCCGGCAGCAGGATAACCCCCGCCATCACCAGCTCAACCTCTACCCGGAAGCGGAAAGAGCGGTACCCTTATCACCAGTCCGCAAGCTCCGGGTTGAGCCTGGCCAATGGCGCCCGCGAGAGGCGGGGATTAAGCAGATGACGTCAGACTGACAGGTCCTCCTCCCAATGGGACTGCAGCAGAGCTGCTGCCTCCACAAATAGAAAAGCACGGTAGTTGCTGGGTGGGACGAGACTCGCTTCGTGTTCACGCTATTGGCTGTCAGCGTTGATTGACAGGTGACTTAGCCTATGTATAGGAGGCTCTCCCCCTCGCGACCTTTCCTGCTCTCCGCCAATAGGCGGTGGTGCTGGCCCGCGGCCGGCAGTGGGAGCGGGTGGGTGGCCGAGCGAGCATGAGCCGGGCGCTGCGTGCGGCCTGGCGGCTGGGGGCCGCCGCCGTGCGGGGCCGGGCTGGGCGCCCACTGAGCCAGGCGGCCGGGGAGGGTGGCGGCGGTGCCGCCGCCGAGGGGAGCGGAGGCGGCTCTGGGTCGCGGGAGGCGATAGAGCGGCTGGTGCGGGAGCACCCGGTGGTGGTGTTCATGAAGGGCAGCCCGGAGCAGCCGCTCTGCGGCTTCAGCAACGCTGTCGTGCAGATCCTCCGCCTGCACGGCGTGGAGGACTACCGCGCCCACGACGTCCTGCAGGACCCCGACCTCCGTCAAGGTCAGCGGCGGGCCGGGGCTAGGGCCGGGAGCAGCGGCTGCCGGGGGGTCACCTTTGGGTGCCGGCTCTGCCGCTGCCGGGGCTGACACATAACCCGAGCCGGTGCCTTGCTTCTCCCTGTGTAAGGCCGCTGTTACCGGGGCAGAGCCACAACCACGGAGTGTTGATCCACTGTCGGCCAACCCCTCGGGAGGCCCCGGCCTGTGCAGCCTTGCCGCGGTTACCCCGAGGGCTTTGGCCTTCCTGTGGGCTGCTGGTATACCCTGCGGAGCTCTGTGTAGCAGCCTCTGCTTGCTCCTCACGGGCATAGCTTGGTTTTGCTCACTTTCTTGTTTGGTGTTTTGTCTTTTCCTTGGTTGCTTCTGTAGCCCTTGCTGGGCTACGTGCCAGGGGTTTAGGGTTTGTGGAGTTTGAAGCGTATCATAGAGATGTGCTATTGAGGTTGCTTTGCCTGGATGTCTCATTTCGTTTCTGTTACCCTTACTGGGTCTAAGAGCGTCTTGGTTATCAGCCCAATGCACTTACGTTTAGGGGGGTGATCAGGCGTTTCATGCCACACTGCCTTGCCTAGTTAACAGATACAGAGCTGCGTTAAAAGACCCTCAAATACTTAGTTATCAGGTTTCATCTTCCCACACAACAGTGTGGTGAAATGTCATGAATTGCTTGGACTTGGGCCTCTTGATTCCCTGCTGGCACAGAGCGTGGGGGTCCCTTGATAAAGTACAGAATTATGCTCATCACTTGCACATTTTCCCCATTGCTGCTCAAGTGGTAGAAGCTATTCCATGTCCATGTTTTGCCAGTTGCAGAAAGCTAGGACTCTGTTTCTGTAGTGCCTTTCCTCTTTCCCTCTCCTGTGTGCATAGGTGACTGTTGAGGTTTTATGTGGTTATTTGAGAAAGCTTTGAAAACCAAACCAAACCAAAATGGTTACACAGTAGCTAGTCCTGCTGGTACATGGCATTAGCAGTTAATGTCCAGAACATACAAAAAAGTGCTTTAAAGCCAAGTGCTGGCATTTATCGGGTGACTTCCTTCTCCCATGGTTTTGGTATCATTTGACTAAGAAGAGTTTTTTCAGTAGCTTTTAGCTGAAAGGCTGAGTTTCCAATCTGTGCAGTTCAAAGGTGTAATAGTTGGTATGGTATAAAAGCTTAGGTATTGGAATTTGGGTGTGATGATGTTTTTTGTTAATGTTGGTTTTGGTCAAGTAAATCTTCTACTACCTTTGGCAGTGGAGCAAGTCACAGTAGTTTTTTAAACTCTATTTACATATCTGAATTTATTAACGATACGGTTTACTACAGTAAATTTATAAACCAGCTTTGGCACTTGTCTGACTGCACGGCGAGACAGCTTGATGTATTAATCGCATTGCTGGGTGCATGAGTTGATACAGTTTGTTGTACTGTGAGGTGAGTGACAGAGCCAGTGCTAGGGTTGGAGTGCTGAAGAGCTGGAGAACTGCTTTCAAGGCCAGGAGGCTGTTTTACTGCTTCAACTGTGTTACCTACTGCACTCTAAGAAGCCAGTATGTGCCTGCTTCTGTTGGGTGGCAGTCTGACAGAGGAGGGAGCAGGGCCACTGGAAGCTGTACCTCTATAAATTGCCCTGTGTGATTAGCAGTGACCACCTGAAGACTCTCTTAATCTCCTCCAGGGTCCGGCCTCAGGTTCTGAGAAGTTAGGTATGCAGAATGAGATACTTTCCTAACCTTCTCTGTAAACACAGTCTGCATTGCATGCATGCAGGGTTAATGAGGGGATGCTGAACCTTTAGCTGTAAAAATACCAAATACATTTGCTAGTGCTACTACTGGCAAGAGAGAGGCTACTAATTGGTAAGTGGAGTTGGGGAAATGGGGTGGGAGTGTTCTAGGTACCCCTTTCAGTAGCGCTTTGCACTCATTCTGCTTTTGCAGTTACTTTAAAGTGTGCTAGCTCGGATCTCGAACTGTAAACCTGATCTGTGCAGCACAGAAGCTGCAGCTTCTGCAGGCCAGCAGGGAGTGCTGATCTGCAGGGAGGGGGAAGGATATCCCTTGGGGTGGCTTGTACTGCCAAAGGATTCATCATGAAACCTCTTCCAGGGTGCAGCAAGTATAGACCAGGCTAACTTGCTTTAACGCTACTAAAACAGTCTCAGTAGCTGCTCTACTAAGCTAGTAGTTGGCTAGCCAGTTCAGGTGTTCAGTTTGTAATCGGGTTGAGCCCTGGCATGAAGGCCTTTAAAGCAGCTTGTCTGATACATGAAGTGCAACATACAGAGCAACTAATCTTGACTGTATTCATGTTTTTGTCTGAAGCTGGTTAGGTCCTTGAAAGTGCTATTGGAGCTGGTACATATATACAGCTGAGTCCATGAAGAAAATATTTCTGTGAAATGCTTATTAGCAGTAGGTTTATTATGTAGAACCCTTGCTATTCAATTCATGTTTAGCTTTGCAGTATCTTAAAACCAAACCCTGTTTTCTATCTGCTGTGGCTCCTTTGAGTAGGGCTATCCTTAAGTATGCCTTACTTTTGGAACTCAGTTTTGCATTGCAACTAGTTCTGTGTGCTCAAAGGTCAAGGAGTGTTTAAGACAAGCACTGCTAAACACAAACTGACATTGAAGCTTATGGTTTCTGTAAATTGTATCTAGACAACTGATGGGGGCTGTAATGAAACACTAAGGAAGAAGTTACAAGTGGTGATGCTGGAGATTATGCTAGATGGTTATGGGTTCCCTTTGGCCTTGATTTATATGGTAAACTTGCTGGTTTGGACTTCTAAAGCATTAGGTGTTCAGACACAAAACCTGAACTCAGATGAAATCTCCTGGCTGGTGGTGTACTTTGTGGTTAGGAACACTTTGGTTTGGTCAATTCCCCTTTGACTAAGGGAAATTATTAGCTCTATTTCATCTTTTATGCATTTAAAATAATAATCCAATCACATATTGATGCACTTATGCATGTAGATATATATATATAACACAAGTGTTTTAAGTTCCAGTGAAGTAAGCATAATTTGGTTATATGGTTATATTTTTACTTTATATATTTTGGGGGTTACCTTTAGACTCTATAGAGATTAAAACATTTCCTAAGGGGAAAACAAATTCCTTTGTGTTTTCTGCTATACAGGTCTAATATTTGCTGTTAGTACTTTGACAGCCTGTACTAAAGCTTGCATTTGCATGTTTAGAGGGCTGACTTCCAAGATGAATGGGCTCTGATGATCTGTAAAGGCACTTTTGTTGTCTGCAGGCTTAAATTAGCTATATGGGCTTCTGTGCTTTTGGTAGAAAAATTGCAGGTATTGCATACTGAAACTGTATAAAGATGTTCATTCAAAACTTGGTGTCTTTAGCAGGTGCTGGTGGGCTTGCTGTGAGAGCATGACGATGTAGAATTTGGCTATTCCCTCTGCTATAGAAATAATGGCTTTGTGTGAAGCGTCATTTAAAAAGTGGCAAATTAGATAGAATGCTGTATAATTTTTTGTGATGTCTGTAAGTGCAGGTCAGGATTTGGTTTATACCAGCTAATCAGGTAATGTTTTTGGATGGTCTTCCATTTGTCTTCTAAGAAGTATAAACTTGTGTTACTTCCTAACTGTGAGTGGAGCTCAGGTTTTAATGGGTACTTTGAAAGAGACTTTCAGCCTTTGTGCCCCTCCCATGGGCTGTAAGGTCTGGCAATGAAAGATAAAGCAATTTGAAATTCATAAGGCTCCTAGAGGGGTGAACGTATCTTGCAGTTGCCATTGCAGTAGTAAATGTAACTGTATTAATTCCGTGAGAACATAAAGTGTTTTAAAGTCCCTTTGGGAAATATAAAGGATAACTGAATGTAAACAGTTCTCAGTTTTTTCCAATCTCTCTCATGTAATTTATTGGAAAATCATATTTGCTTGTTTCCTGGGAGAGAAAAGAGGACCTGCATTTTCCCACCTCCTGTTTGAAGTCAGTATAGGAGCTGACTCTGTATCTTTCAGCCACATCTTTAAGTTGGAGTGAGGACCAACCTAACTGTAATGCAGTTTCCCTGATAGTGCTCCTGTTACACAGATAAATTTTTGCCTCAACTGGAAAGAAATGAAAATATCGGTAGTCTTGTCAGGTGGAAGCAATGAACTCTGTTTAAAATGCTGTACTCTTTGGAGAGGGTAGAAAGCTTCTAATACTCCTCTTCTTTTTCTTGTTTCCCCCCCCCATCCAGGAATAAAAAACTATTCCAACTGGCCTACCATCCCACAAGTATACCTCAATGGTGAATTTGTTGGTGGCTGTGACATACTCCTCCAGATGCATCAGAATGGAGACCTGGTAGAAGAGCTGAAGAAGCTAGGAATCCGTTCAGCGCTTCTGGATGCAGAAAAAGACCAAGACAAAAAGTAAAATGAGCAAACCCAAAAGATGCTGTGGCAGGAATAAAGCAAATCTTCGACAAGAACTTGTTACCAGTAAAGCCTTACGTACTTCAGCTCGAAGAAGGCATTTGTTGGAACTGACACTAAGCTTTTTCTGTGAATGTCTGTTAGTTCATGGTAAATGTAGTGATCTCAATACTTTGATTTATGGATATTGTGAAAATTGGAGTATAACCATTGCACTGTAAAGCTTACACTTGTGGAAATTTGTGTTTGGAAAAAGTTCACTTCTGAAACCATTTTCTTCTTGGATTGAGGGCAGTAAACCAAAAGAACTTGTATTTCTATGGCGTTCGAGTGTGTGTTTCTCTGTTCTTTGATACGTGAACCTACGCAAACAGTGTTTGCGCTGCCTTGCTCCTTTTGAAAAGTGTCAAGTACTAATGCATTTGTTTTGCTGTGAGCTCCTTGTGGTGAGACTTCCTGAGGGTCTGCAAAACCTCTGTAATCACACACGCTACAGGAGAAAAGTAGTCTTCAAACAATATAGGAGAGAAAAATTATACGAGAGTACGTGAAATATGCTTTCATTCCAAAGGGTAAATAAAGGCTTATACAAATTACATGTATAATGGTCATTATTACTTTGTAACTTTCTGATAGCTTTTAAAAGGTTGTTAAGAATTGTGCCTCAGATTTTATAAAACCTTTTCTACCTCTTGCAAACTAGCTTTCCCCCACTGACATACTTTGTATAAGTTCTGTGTCAGTGCTAAAATGTGGGAATTATTTAAGGCTTCAGTATTCTATCTTCAAATAGTACAGGAAAATACTGCAGTGACTGCTGTAATCTTGTATTATTTGCTAGTTACTCGTTATCTTTTTATATTTGTTGTATTTCCAAGTTATTTTCTCCTGACTGCTGTGCTCTGAAGAATAGGGTCTTCACACATGGGATTAGCAGATGAAGCGTTTCATGTAGATGTGTGCAGCGGAGAGGCTACTGAATAGATAAATACTTCTTTGTGGAAAGTCCCTGAAGTCTTCAATGCCTAACTAACCACATTTGTCTACGTGAAAACACAATATTGACCAGTGTAACTGCAGCTGTACAGCAATACTGCTAAGGTTAAAAACTAACCGAGCTGTTTCTCCTTTTATTAATATCACCTAGTTTGCATGTCAATTAGGGAAATGATTGGAAATAAACTCTATTTATGTTGATTGTCTACAATAGTTCCTTGTCATTTTAAATGACTAATGAAACTGATACTGCTTTTGTTTTAAAACCTAAAATGTTTTCCACTGCATGGGTTAGTTTTAGAGAAAGGAAAAATGATGATTTCATTTTATTAGTGAAAGTCAGGATTGGAAGTTGTAGGTAAGAGAGACTTGATGCAAATTCCAGTTCTAAATATCTCCTGTCTCTTTGAGCAAGCTGTCTGTCCAGTGGAGCAACTATACCGGTGCATTTGTTGCAGAATTTGCCAAACTGGTTACACTAAGCTTATTGTACAGTTACAATGCCATCAGTATCGCCAGTATGAAATACAGCCTGTACATTATTCACTTGTTTGTGACGGCTGCCCGATACCAGTGGAGGTGCCTGAGTGACTACGGAGTATGAGTAAGTTACACTCTGAGGCAGTCACTTGTGGCTATTGAGCATGGAGATAAAAGTGCAAGTTTGGTTTGCTTTTTTCTGTTCATACACCACAGCCCCGTTCATGAAATGTGGAGCTTTATGTATAGATTACAGTTCGGTCTGAGCATTTCAGCATTACCTCTCTTTGAATTCAAATTAGATAAGCTTTCTTATGGCTAATCTTCGTGAGTAGTTTTTGCCATTCCGAAAGTAAAATGTTTTGAAAATAAGTGAATTTCAAAAGTCTTTAGTTATTCATGTTGAGAAGATGTATTGAAAGGGATGTACGCAATAAATGAAGAGTAAGATAACAAAATGTGCTTCAATGGTTAACTCTTAGTCTGGCTACTAAATAAATCTAGAAAACGAAGGCCACAGATCTGCTGTTTCATAGAGCTCCATTCTTTATTCTTCTGTGAAAGCTGACTATCAGTACTATTGCTAGTTTAACATAAAGGTAACTTTAGCATTGTCAAGTCTTTCAGCAGCATTTTTTTTCCTCCCAGTATGAATTCCTTCCTTATACCAAAACTATAACAGGTCTTTTTACTTTCTCTACGTCCTTCACTCCCCTTAGATCTTTGAATTGGTTAACATTTGGCATGATGTACAAGTATGCCAGATTATAAAGCTTAAGATGCTTGCTAAGTGGCTTATTTGGGGAGTTTACAGGCAGTATTTTTCCCAAGATATTAGCTAGGTTAGGTTGATCCATTTTAAGAGATGGACAGTGTTCTGCTCACCAACTTCTGCTGTCTCTCCAACTAGGGGCAAAAAGGGTGCTTCCAATCCAAAAGGAATGCTGCTGCAAATAAGATGACTTGTGTGTGTGTGGAAGAAAAATCATGCCTCTTGTTTATGAGAGATTTCCACCTGTTTTCATGTGCTCCTTGGCAAAGAGAGGAGGCAGCTGGGTAGTACTGGAGTCTGGGGTAACAAATCAGTGGGTGTGCTGAGCTAAACTGGGGGGCTGGTGTTAGCTGGGAAGATCCATGGGAACTCCCTGGCTGGGAGGATGGGAAGGGTTCTTGGAGGAAAGGGTGACTTTTTTTTCCCCCAAGAGGAGTAGCTTGTCAGAGGAGGAGAGGGCAAAGATGGGGGGGGGGGGAAAC
>NDXB01013654.1:29153-42028 GCA_002631895.1 Agapornis roseicollis
GGGGGGGAAAAGGGGGGGGGGGGGGGAAACCACTGGCACTGCCGCTTGTTCTTCCTTGGATACTCTGCAGTAAAGTGGAGATGGAAGAGGTAATGATGGAAGAGGAACACAGCTTAGGAAGGCTGGCTGAAGTTGCAGGGAAGGACAGCTAGCCAAGGGCAAAGATGGGGAGCTGCCCTTGCTGTCTTTGGTAAAGAAGTAAAGCTACCTGCTCTTGAGTTTGATCTGCTGGGCTAAGAACATGGCAGGTGTCCTGGCTGTGCACATGGCCTCCTGCGGGGCTTCTACAGATCAAGGCTGTATGGAGCTGCCAGCTCCAAACCATCGTGAAGCTCAATTCCCACAGTTCGCACTGGGCAGGCATTCTGGCTTGGCTGCTCTTTTGGTGGGAGACTTCTGGGCTCGGTTCAGCCATGTTGCGCTGCTGAGGGCTTACAATGAGATGAGGGCATGCAAGCTGTTATCAATGATTGGGTTTATATTATTATAGGATTGTATTAGGAATGTTTGCCAAACTGGAAAGCATTGTTATTTTGATTCTGAGGATGCCCTTGGTGGTGCTCCTCCCATCGTAAAAGGCTGAGCTGAGTGGACCGACCTATTCACCTGATCATAAATTAAGCTAATCCTCTGCATCTTCTAACACTCCTCACCTGTTGCCTATAAAGCAAGGTAGTTTGATTTAAGCAAATGAGACTGTTCCTGTTCTAAAGCTGATCTGCTGCTTTAAGCCTTTGAAGAGGAGGTAGGGTTTCTTTTCTTTCCCTTTTCCCTGACTGGGACAGAAGGAAGCAGGTTACAAACACTTGTTATTGTGCCATTGGTTTTGATTTGGGAGAATTCAGTTAAGCCAAATACTTGTTTCTCTGAGAAAATGAGCTGTTAACAGCTCAGGGCATCTTAATGGGTTTCGTGGTAAACGTGGTTCTCAGCCAGATGACTTTTTCCTTGCCTTAGTTTTGCTAGCAAATGTGTGGATGTGGTCAATATTCTCCATTGCTTATCTACTCTGGGGGGAAAAAAGTTTATACTGTTTAAATGCCCTGAAATACTTGCCTTTATTTGGGTGTGACAACATGGAGACTTCCATGTTCTCAGTTCTGCAAGTCTCTTTAAGAAGCGGGCTAAGAATCTTTGGCAGGGCTTTTCCAGGAGCCTGTCAATGCTAACAAAGCAATCAAGTGTAGGAGCATGAAATTGAAGAATCACATCAAGGAAAATCTCTCCTGAACTGACACCAAGAATCCCGTTATGGCCCTGTCAGTGCCTGCATCTAAGAAGGATGATATTAAAAAGCAGTGCTGGAAGCCTGAGCAGTAAATCCCTGTGTGATGTGGTTTGCATGTCTCTTCTGCAGAAACCAGATCTTACATGAGGTTTTTCAGCACCTGTATTACAGGATTGTGTGAGATAAAAACGCTCATGAGTTCCAAGATATGCATTGCCTGTTAAAGAGCCCCCATGAATGATGGTGGAAAGATAGGAAAGGTAAAGAGAGTTGGAAGGTTTTGGACTGTTGGTTGTGCAGGACTGTGGGTTGAGCCTGCCTTTTGGCTGAAAGGGTTGAGATGAAAGCACTGCTCTGGAAGAGGCCATTGTCCATTATTTGGCTTTGACATTTTTGTTGTGATGCTGCTTGTTTCATTGAATAGTTCTGTCTTGGAGTACTGCTGCCTGCTACTTGGCCTGATTGTGGCTAGAGAAACGCCTGACTGATTTAAGTACTTGAGGTCTATCCTGACTCCCTGTTTCTTAGGGAAAACAGGCTTTAGTTCCACAGAAAATAGGACTGAAGTAGCTAAGATCAAATAATGGGACGGGTGGTTGGTGGATTTTGGTTGGTTGGTTTTGGTTTGTTGCTTGGGTTTCTTGCTCTTGTGTTTTGTTTCTTGGGGGGGCTTTGGGTTTTTTGTTCATTTTAACTGATTCAAACTGCAGTAAACCCATGAACTGTGCGGTTGTTGGCAGAGGTTTTGTGCTGTTTCACGGATAGCGGAAAACCAGAGCAACTTCCAGGTCAGGTGTGGCTGCTCTCGGTTTGGTTGGTTTCTTTTATTTAGTTGGTTTTGCTAAATGGTTCTTCCCGAGAAGCTTCTCTGGGCTTTGGTACTAAAAGTACCGAAACCACAACTGGAATCTTACGTCCTGACTGGTTTAGGAGGGAGGGAAGAGCTTTGGAGTTTTAAGTTTCTCATCCAGCTTCTCGCACATGGAAACAAGGCAGTAAGCTAGAGCAACGGCAGTTTTTGTTAGAGAGACCATCATACTGTGTCCAATTTAGGGTTGTCATAGAGTGTGGCTGAGGGGAATGTACAGTGCTGTATATAATCAACAAGCGTTCGTAGCTTCCCACTTGCGAAGATCACTTCTCAATTAGACACCAGCAATGCTTACAGGACAGCAAGCTGCTGGCTTGTGCTTCCCTTCTCAAGAGGAAAGAAAACCTTTTAAGGGTGGCTGTTCTTCTCAAATGAGTTTAATGTCCAAAGATCAAGTAAAGAAACAAACTAGACTCCTTAAAGAGGGTGGGAGTCAGTAGAAACTTTTCTGCAGCTGTTGTCATGCAGGCTGTAATTTCCAAATTACCCTGGTTATCTTCAATACGTGCAGGTGGTAATGGTTTCTAAGGGCCAGAGGAGGCCACGAGGATGATCAGGGGACTGGAGCATCTCCCATAGGAAGACAGGCTGGGAAAGTCGGGGCTATTCAGCCTGGGGAAGAGAAGGCTGCGTGGAGACCTCAGAGCAGCCTTCCAGTATCTGAAGGGGGCCTATAGGGATGCTGGGGAGGGGCTCTTCATTAGGGACTGCAGTGACAGGACAAGGGGGAACGGGTTCAAACTGAAACAGGGGAGGTTTAGATTGGATCTAAGGAAGAAATTCTTTGCTGTGAGGGTGGTGAGGCACTGGAATGGGTTGGCCAGGGAGGTTGTGAGTGCTCCATCCCTGGCAGTGTTCAAGGCCAGATTGGATGAAGCCTTGTGTGGCATGGTTTAGTGTGAGGTGTCCCTGCTTGTGGCAGGGGGGCTGGAACTGGGTGATCTTAAGGTCCTTTCCAACCAGAACTATTCTATGATTTTCTCTTTTTAATCATTGCAGCTGTTCTACATAAAAAGCCCTGTGACTGCCTCTGCATGTACACTGCGCTGCTGGCATGTGTGTTCATGTTTTTGTAGCTATATGTTGTCCCTTCTAATGTAAGGCTTGTACAGAGGGCTTGCTCAGCGTCTTTTAAAAAGGAGTTAACCAACAATGCTTCTGTAGGATCTTTGGTAAAGTTTTACTCGGCGCATTGTTCAAAGCCTGAAGTTCTATGTACAGTTTAGCCTCAAAACAGTGAAGCAGGACACTTGACTCTTCATTTTGCAGGCTTGCAGAAAGTGAAATACAGAGGTTTGCGTTTTGTACTGTAACAGCTATGGAGAGAATAGTTTTGGAGCCTTTAGTCTCAAGCCTATGATCTACTGGTTGAGAAATGTGCTTACAGGGGTATCTCAGTAAGCATTTTAGGGTTTTCAAATACACACTACAATGAAGATCTTTGGAATCCTACTTGTCAGTCAGGATTTTCCCTTCAATGGTGATACTATGGAACCTAATGATTCGGTTCTTATCTGCCGTTTTACTTGTCTAAAATCTAAACAGCTCCTTATGTACGTTTAGGTGGGGATCTTTCATTTTGGTTGGTTGGGTTGGGTTTTTGTTTGGTTGTTTTTTGGTTTTGGGGTTTTTTTCCTAGGTTTTTTAGGGGTTTTTTTGGTCTTTTTTGCTGTTTTGTGGGGTTTTTGTGGGGATATTTTTTTGGTTTTATTTTGCTGGTTTTGTTAGCTTGGTTTGGTTTTGGTGTTGTGGTTTTTGTTTGTTTGTTTGGGTTTTTTTTGGGGAGGTTTTGTTGTTGTTGTTCTTTCCTTAAATAGAATACAGGTATTCTCTGAGAAGCAGCGCTTTGATTACTTCAAAGAGGATGCGCTCCATGAGGACGTGGTACATATTCAAACCTTACAGCTCAGAAGAGATCAGTTGTAGGGCTGCTATTCCAGAGTGTCCTGTACTGCTGACTTTAAAAACGTAGAAAATCGAGGATGCTTCAGTATTTCTTGTGTTTGCTTGCCTGTCTGTGATGCTCCGTGAGAGACAACCAATACTATGTGAAATGAAACGGGTGCAGGAAGACTGATGCTGCCTGGAAGGAAGGAAAGCAAGTAAGGAAAACACACTAGAAATGTCAGGTGGCTCCGGAGGAAGGTTGCAGAGGGTCCCTCTGGGGAGATGCTCTCGGGGGATGCGAGCAGCCGGCTCGGCCAGTGGCCGAGGCCACCCAGGAGATGGTGCTGTTGAACCGGGGAAGCGGCATAGCCCTGACCCAGAAGCATCTTTCAATGCGGTCCTCCCTGTTTTCCATCTGTGTTGCATGTTATTCATCGGGGTCCTCGTTTCCTTTTGGGAGAAGGTGTCAGTGTTGAACCCAGCGCGTATCCCGGTCTGGTACGTGATGCTGCTCCCAGGCAGCCAGCCCTAGGGCCTCAATGGAGATGACGCTAGTGCCTGAAGGCGGACTGCGTGGCTGGTGAGATGGTGATGCCGAGGAGGGGAGCAGCTTCACCGCTCCCTGCCCTCACCCGAGCAGCCGCCTGAGGAGCACCGCGCCGAAGCCAGGCGTTAGCCCGGTGCCTGCTGCATCGCTGCGAAGGGTGGGAGCAGCGCACCCACCGCCTGCGGGGGCTCCGCGGGGACCCACCGCCTGCCGGCTTCCCTGCGCCATCCTCTGCAGGGGCCTGTGCCCACGTACACGTGTCCGGGAAAGGTGAGCGTCAGGGTGGCTCTGTTGCTCCAGGTGAGGACTCGAGCGGGGCCGAGCATGGGGTGCGATGCTGTTTTGCCTCTGGTGTGCAGAGCACATGGTGGGGTGTGTGGGCTCTGTATCCCAGGCCATAAGGTACCCACTTCCCTCCTGTGTGCATGGGCCACAGCGAGCATATGAGGCTGCAGACAGCTCCAAATGGGAAAATTGAAGGTGGCAAAGGGGAATTTGGGGTTCTTTCAGCTTGGGGTGGCCCAGCAAAGCAAGAGGTCAGATGGCTGTGGTGGTGTTTTCTGTTGGTTTACTGTTTTACCAGCATCCCCTGGTTGGGTTCAGAGGCTTCAAATCTGCCCAGAAAAGAGCAGGAGGAGCTGGAACAGGTCAGCAGATGCCCCGGAGGTGGCTGTAGCAGCACAAAGTCACCAGACCAGGGATTTGCAGAACACTTAGTGGAAGAGTTCAAGAAAGGCCTTTTCCCCATTGGCAGAAGGGTTTATGTCTCTTGGTGTTCCAGCATGTGTAAACAGACGGTGACTGGGGTTTTATACATGATATAAATTACCAGCTCTAATTCTCCAAGTCCTCTACCTGAGTTGCTTTCTATCTGAACAGGTATTACCAAAATTAGGTCTTTATACGTTCAGGCACAAGGCAGAAAGCGAGCCCACTGCAGGTATTTGGGGGGCTTACAAGGCCTTGCGAAGTGCAGCCACGGTTCTGCTATGAACCCATTTTGGGTTAGTTTCACCTAACGTTGTGGTTGAAGTGGGCAAAGTGGTTGGTGAGGAGAAGGCCGAACCATACATGATGTGGACCCTCCGGGGGATTCAGGGGTGTAAGGGTTTGAGGATCATAGAATCATAGAACAGTTTGGGTTCGAAAGGACCTTAAGATCATCCAGTTCCAACCCCCTTGCCATAAGCAGGGACACCTCACATTAAACCATGGCACCCAAGGCTTTGTCCAACCTGGCCTTGAACACTGCCAGGGATGGAGCACTCACAACCTCCCTGGCCAACCCATTCCAGTGCCTCACCACCCTCACAGCAAAGAATTTCTTCCTTAGATCCAATCTAAACCTCCCCTGTTTCAGTTTGAACCCGTTCCCCCTTGTCCTGTCTCTACAGTCCCTAATGAAGAGCCCCTCCCCAGCATCCCTATAGGCCCCCTTCAAATACTGGAAGGCTGCTGTGCTGCATTTCATTGCACCTCTTCCTAAATCATTAACTGTGAATCAATGGCCAGAGGTAGGCTGATTGTTTTAGTTTGTGGGCTCCCTCTCCCCTCCCTAAATACTTGCAAGCAATCATAGAATCATAGAGCACCAGGTTGGAAGGGACCTCAAGGGTCATCTGCTCCAACCTTTCTTGGCAGAGCTTCACCTGGACAAGATGGCCCAGCACTCTGCCCAGCTGAATCTTGAAAGCACCCAAAGGTGAGGAATCCACCTCTTCCATGGGGAGATTATTCCAATGGATGACTGTTCTCATTGTGAATTTTTTTTCTGCTGGTGTCCAACTGGAATCTCCCCATCAGTAACCTGTGCCCATCACGCCTCATCTTTTCCATGTGGCTCCGTGTATAAAGGGAGTCTCTGTCTGCTTTGTAGCCGTCCTTTAAATACTGGAACATGATGATGAGGCTCCCCTGAGCCTTCTTGTGTCCACGCCGAATGAACCCAGCTCTCTCAGCCTTTCCTCATATGACAGGCTTCCCTGAACATCTCTGTGGCCCTCTCCAGCCTGTCCACGTCTTTTTGGTATAGCAGGGACCAAAACCGAGCACAGTATTCCAGGTGTGGTAATTGGGTGTGTCAGCAGCAGGACACCAGAAGAAGGTACGGAAGATGTTCCTAACAGTTTAGGAANACACTCACGACACCCCACCAACCGAGTGCTGACCGACCACCTCTTCCAACTACCCCGAGAGAACTACGCCTTCCGGATCACCCCCAGTTATCTCCTGGGCATCACGTGCTATGGTATGGAATACCTCTTTGGTCAGTTTGGTCCTGTCAGTACAGTCCTGTCCCTCCTTCCTCCTGGCTTCCCCTCCTCCCCGGCAGAGCATGAGGCTCACAAAGTCCTTGGTCAGGGCAAACATCGCTCAGCAACAACCAAAAACATCGGCCTTATCAGCCTTGTTCCCAAGCTAAGTCAAAACACCAGCTACTAAGGAGAAGAAAAACTGACTGCAACTGCTGAACCCAGGACAGTGTATAAAGGGAGTCTCTGTCTGCTTTGTAGCCGTCCTTTAAATACTGGAACATGATGATGAGGCTCCCCTGAGCCTTCTTATGTCCACGCCGAATGAACCCAGCTCTCTCAGCCTTTCCTCATATGACAGGCTTCCCTGAACATCTCTGTGGCCCTCTCCAGCCTGTCCACGTCTTTTTGGTATAGCAGGGACCAAAACCGAGCACAGTATTCCAGGTGTGGTAATTGGGTGTGTCAGCAGCAGGACACCAGAAGAAGGTACGGAAGATGTTCCTAACAGTTTAGGAAGGAGCATAACAGAAGTCGAGTAGCCCAAAGCAAGCCTGTTCAAATAGCCTNTGGGTGTGTCAGCAGCAGGACACCAGAAGGTACGGAAGATGTTCCTAACAGTTTAGGAAGGAGCATAACAGAAGTCGAGTAGCCCAAAGCAAGCCTGTTCAAATAGCCTGTTTGAAGCAAGCCTGTTCCGCAGAAGAACGGTCAAATTTTAGGGCTGGAGCTGCATGTCACTCAAGCCCAGGCCCCAAGAGTGAGTGCTGTTTGGAGGAGATGTTTCAGGGCTCAGGCTGTGGCTTTAACTCAATCATAAGGGTCCTGCGCATCTCTGTCTCAGGAAGATAAGCTCTTTCTGTGTATGGAAGGCAAGTCTCAGGAGGCATCAGACAGTCTGGTTTAGGGGCAATCTTGCACTGACATTTTGGACAATACCAAGTGGTAAGGACCAGCACAATTACTCAGAGCTCTCTCCTCTGAGACCCCACAACATCAAGATACAGTGTCAGGCCCCCCTTCACCTCAGAAGCTTTGCAGTTCTTTCTGAGCCAGGAACCCTGCCCCGACAAGTATGAGAGTATGTGCTGTTTTCTCTCCCAATGCCTGGTGGCAGGGTTCTTCATTTGAGATGAGCAGTGCTGGCTTGACCTCCCTTGCGTGCAGCCCTTCCATGTCCAGCAGCAAGTATTATCATCACTAGACTGCTGCAGAAAAGCAGCTTCCACCACCAGGTTGTTACTGATATGGATTACACACTCTGGGTTTGCCAGCTGCTGCCTAGCTTCTGCTTTTGTCAGGCCCAAAACAGGGGATATGTGACTTTTTTTCCCAGCCTGGGCCAGTATGCCTTTTTAATGTGCCTAAATCCTGATATCCTGGGTTTTGGTTCTTAATGTTAAGCAACGTGCAGGAAGAAATCAAGGACAAGATTGCATCTGAAGCTGATAGTAGATGTATTAATGTGATACGGTCCAGTATTGTAGCGGGGAATGAAATACAGAAACTTGTTCTGAAGTTCAAATTTTGGACGTCTGGACTTTAGCCACATTGAGAGGGTTTGTCAAGAAAGCTCTCGAGGAAAGAGTGCAGGAAAAACAATCCTTAAGGATGCCATGAATTCTACTTAAGAACAGTAATAGAGTCTGGAGGGTATGTATGTTGCTAGTAAAAATATTACTAGGCAAGCAAACAGGATACCAGTGCAACTACAGCAGGGCTAGAGGGTTTTTGAGTCAAATGGGAATCCTTCCAAGATTGAAAATCTAACCTTAGCTTCCCAGTACATGGGTTTGTTAATTAGCATAAAGACTAGATGAAAGGGAAATTAGAAGCAAATACAGTGGGCTGCAAACAGCCAACGGGGTAAAATAAGAATGCTTCAGGTTTGCCAGGCAGAAGGGTACAAATAGTTAATTTGGTAGCTCAGAAACTGGATCATTGAAGGTTAAAGGCAGAAATTCAAGAAGATAAAGGCATTGCTGGGAATCCAAATCATTTCTTTGCATCACTCTTCAGCATAAAGAATATCAGAGCAATACCTACTGGGACTTGCTCTTTTCTGGTGATCAAGATGTGCTGGAAGAAGAGGTGGTGCAAATCGATAGTTTAAAAAGCAGCAAATCATCAGGTCCAGATGGTACATTGCAAAGTTCTGAAGGAGCTTAGTATGAAAAAACTGATCTGCAGCAAAAATACGCCTTCCCTAATTGAAACCAGATATTTCATTGGAGAAGTGAAGGGTAGCAATTGTACCCAAAGTTAGAATCAGGATTAAGATACTTCGAGGATAAGCACACTCTTACCCAGGCATACATTGCTGCTTTATCAGTGGTTGAAAACAGAACGTAAAGTAGGAAACAAGCAAACAAACCAACAACAAAAAAAGGGAAGGTGGTGTCATGGTAGTACCTAAAGACCAAGAAAAGTCATTAATCAGTTGTAACTCAAACTGGGTCTGTCTTGTTATGAGCAAAGAAGCAACCGCTTTAGTTTAGATAAACCTCAAAGGACCTTTAGCCTATGTAGGATGAAGGAGAAGGGAGCTTGCTGCATATCTCTCGGCTGATGTGACACTGCCAGGCTGTGTGTCCAAAAAGCCCTGACCAACCTCGACATCTCCATGCAGCATCAATCCCATGACTTGTTCCTGCTCTGTGATGGTGTTATCCCACCTATGTGACACCAGCCCCTTGCTGGTGGGGAGTGAGAGATATGAACCAAAAGGTAGAGACCCTCTAACCTGTTACATGAAGCCAGGAGCTGGCTGGCTGAGTCCTCTCTGCCACTGTCAGTGTCACTCACTAGGGGTATGCATCCTACTATTTGAATAAAAATTATTTTGAATTAGATGTGTAACGGGAGGAATTTGGTACCAGGGAAATCGGGAATGAACATGGCAAAGAATGGAACTCCAGAACAAGAAAGAAAAGGGAATATATTAATTCCCCCTCCAGTGCCAATGCAGGAATTAATTACAGTTCCAATGTCAGTATTGTTTAACAATGTCCCTGTGTGTTTACAGTGAGTACTCTGGATGAGCTGAGAGGAAAATGTCATCAGAATCCATGCCTTTACCCTTAACAATATTATTTTTCTATTATAAGTTTATGCAAATTGGGATTATTTGTGGCCTCTTCAGCGTATTCCTTGTTCCCATGTGCTGCCTCAAAGGTACACACCTGCTTCCATGCTGCCAGAGAAGGCTGACAAATTGCCCATGATACCTGGGAACAAAAAGTGTGATTCTGTAGAACAGTTCTAAAACAAAGACTTGTACAAAGAATTCGTGCCCAGACCCGCTCCTTAGTAGAAATCAGCAGTTTTCCTCAGCTTCAGCCAGTGATTCTTCTACAGACAGACAACAGAACTACTACCTCCTTGTTTGCACTTCTGTATCGTTCCTTCTTCCCTGTCAGTCCTTCTCCATTTCTTCTGATCTCAGTTTCCATGTATTCATCCCTCATTCCCAGGATCTCCCCTTCCAAGTCAATGATACTCCTCTATATTTGCTCCTGCCATTCATAGCATTGTCAGCTCACAGCTGTACTGACTCTGGTGCCCAGCCAAAGTCAATTATGCCAACAAACTAATTAGAAGGCGTAGGATGTTACGCCTCACTCTTGAGATCTGTGCAGCTCAACATTTCTGTGTGCTCTGCTGGTTAGAAAATGCTGATTTAAAGTAACCTTAAATGATAAACACTAAAAAAATATGTAAAGGCTTCTGTACTAACCCTTCTGGTTTTCTCTCTGCTCGGAGCAGGGCAGTTATTTCCATATCAGTAAGCTCCAGTATATAGCACTTCTAGTGTTTCATTAGGTACTTGGTAGGGAACAGCATCAGCCACAAGATGCCAGGAGAACCACTATATTTATGGGTGATAAACTGGACTGTACATTTTAGACAGACTGTGTTTCACGTTTTCCTTTAAATTTTCTATGCGGTCACAGAAGGAGACTAAAAACAGAGCAGAGGTGCCCAGGACACTTTTAAATTAGCTGATTTATTTCTAAGATGTGAAATCAGTTCAGCCATAGAAGCAATGGAACAAAGCAGCATGGCTGATTCACTCAGCTCCCCAGCTGAGTACATCAATGTCATCATCAAATCATAGAATAAAAGAATGATTTGGGTTGTAAGGGACTTTAAAGATCATCTAGTTCAAAGCTCCACTAAGCCAGGTTGCTTAGGCCCATCCAACCAGGCCTTGAATGCTTCCAGGGATGGGATATCTACAACTTCTCTGGAAAACCCATGCCAGTGTCTCACCACCCTCACAGTAAAGGATTTCCTCCTAATGTCTAATTTAAAGCTATCCTCTTTCAGTTTAAAGCCGTTATCCCTTGTCCTGTAACTACATGCCCTTGTAAAAAGTCCCTCTCCAGATTTCTCCTCTCCAGCCTGAATAAGCTCAGCTCTCTCAGCTTGTCCTCACAGGAGAGGTATTCCAGCCCTCTGAGCATCTTCATGGCCTCCCTCTGGACTCGCTCCAACATGTCCATGTCCCTCTCATGTTGAAAGCCCCAGGGCTGTTTGCAGCACTGCAGGTGGAGTCTCGTGAGAGTGGAGGAGAGGGGGAGAATCATACAATCATAGAATAGTCAGGGTTGGAAAGGACCTTCAGATCATCCAGTTCCAACCCCCCTGCCATAAGCAGGGACACCTCACACTAAACCATGGCACCCAAGGCTTCATCCAACCTGGCCTTGAACACTGCCAGGGATGGAGCATTCACAACCTCCCTGGCCAACCCATTCCAGTGCCTCAGCACCCTCACAGCAAAGAATTTCTTCCTTAGATCCAATCTAAACCTCTCCTGTTTAAGTTTGAACCAGTTCCCCCTTGTCCTGTCTCTACAGTCCCTAATGAATCCCCTCCTTCAACCTGCTGGCCACACTCTTTGCGATGCAGCCCAGCATATGGCTGGGTTTTGGGCAGTTCTATGATACTACCAGGTCATATTGAGTTTGTTTCTTTAAAACTGCTTTCTCTGTCTAAGTTTCAGGCCAACCTGGGGTGATCTTATTAGTTCAACACTAGCAGAATAGTAGGCAGCTGACATCTCTTCCCATACCCAAAAGCGCTTTGGTCTGGATAACACAATAGGATGTTGGTAATGGCTGCCTAGGGCAACTCTAAAAACCATTTTATTCCTCATCTAAACAATGAGGTTTTTCCTTCTCAGTAGCAGGTCTATGGAGTGCCAAATAGAGATTATAGGCACAGTCCTGTGGAAAACCTTTGTGCTAATTATCAACAGCATCTTGTGAACTGTTCTCAGTTATGCAAGCTGTGAATGTTTGCCTGGGCTCCAGCTGGCACAAAAGTAGATACGTGTTTTCTGATCATCCTGCCAGGATAAGGCAAAGTTGGTGGCTCTTTCTCTCATACACCATCCCCCCCATGCCTACCTGCTAAAGGTAGGGCCTTTGAGTTGATGGACAACCAAAATGGAGCGGGAGTTGAAACTTCATACCTTATGTCTAGGAGAGATTGTTATACAGCCTTCTACTTGGAGAAGCCAAAGATGAAAGGAAATGAAAGCTTTTCTTCTTTTTAAGGTCTATTATTTTGTCNTTGATGGACAAGCTATTTTTCATTTTTACCTCAGAAAAGCCCCAAACCAAAATGGAGCGGGAGTTGAAACTTCATACCTTATGTCTAGGAGAGATTGTTATACAGCCTTCTACTTGGAGAAGCCAAAGATGAAAGGAAATGAAAGCTTTTCTTCTTTTTAAGGTCTATTATTTTGTCTGCTCAGCTGTGGTGAGTTTATTTCCCAGGACTGTGAACTTCAGGTGCCTGGTCACTTTGAAAATAATGCCCAGGGTTTCCAAATCCAGGGAAAAGCCCATAGTGGTTTATGTAGGAATTCTGGCAGTGAGCGGGAAATAGAGACTCCCTTTTTCAGAGGAACCTTCTTATTCAAGACCCTCGGGGATTATAAATACTGAAACCTTGCTGATTGAAGTCCTTTCCACTTTGAGGTAAGTTGAATTCATAGAATCATAGAATAGTTCGGGTTGGAAGGGATCATCCAGTTCCAACCCCCCTGCCATAAGCAGGGACACCTCACACTAAACCATG